>SNQJ01S0108587.1:29413-49520 GCA_010110895.2 Picea sitchensis
TGTTTTGAACGGATTCAGTTTTCAAGTCTGCTCTCGGGAAATTTATTCCCTTATTTGTCTCAAGTAATGCCCTGGATATATCTCCCCACAGAGACACCCTTTTTGAAAGTTTATCCAAGGATATGCTGGAGGATTTTATGGCGTAAGTCTTAAAGCCCTACATGAGAGAGAATGGTCTTCTTAGACTTCGACATTTTGGTATTTCGACACTCAGGGTACCTAAGTGCGAGTTCTCTTATACTTGCAAGTCCCGAAACCCCGACTCGTGAAATCCCGAAATGACAGCGGGTGGATGGGTTAGGACATTTCGGTGTTTCGACACCCGGGGTACCTAAGTGTGAGTTTCCTTGTACTCGCAAGTCCCGAAACCTTGACTTGCGAAATCCCGATGGAAGAAACCTCGAAATAAGATGAGAAGGTTTAAGAGTTGGTATTTCGGAGTTTTGGCATCCAGGAAATCCAAGGGAGAGTTCCCTTGTACTCGCAAGTCCCGAAATCCCGACATGTGAAATCCTGAAATGACAACGTGTAGCTAAATCCCGATAATTCGGCATTTTGGTACCCGGAATACCCAAGGGGGAATTCCCTGGTACTCGCAAGTCCCGAAATCCCGACTTGCGAAATCCCAAAAGATAGAGTGTGGAGAAGTTATTATATTTCAATATTTTGACACGCGGGGTACCTAAGTGCGAGCCCCACGTAATCGCCAGTCTCGAAACCCCGACTCGCGAGATCCCGACTCGTGAAACCCCGATGGAGGAAACCCCGAAATAGTGGAGCATGTTTAAATTTTGGTGTTCTGGAGTTTCGACTCTCGGGAAACCTAGGAGCGAGACCCCTTGTTCTCACATAATGTGAAATCCCGAAAGGAGAAATGCCGAAATGGCTTAGCATGGATAGATATGGTGTTTCGGTGTTTCGACACCTGGGATACCTATCGACAAGTTCTCTTGTGCTAGCCAGTCCCGAAAACCCAAATTGTGAAACCCCGAAATAATAATAGTGCGGACAAGATATGGTGTTTCAGAACCCAAGATACTTATCGACAAGTTCTCTTATGCTCGCCAGTCCTGAAAATCCGATTTGCGAATTCCTGAAATAGGCTAAGAGACATATATATATATATATATGTGTGCAGGTTTCAGAGTTTTCAGCTCCCGAGAAACCCAGGTGCGAGACCTGCTGTCGTCGCACATCCTGAAATCCCGATGGAGGAAACCCCGAAGGGTAGAGTACCAAACTTATTCTGGATTGCTGTTAATCTCGATAAGTGGTTAGGTCCATTTTGGGCTTCGGCCCTTCTAAATTCAAGAGAGCAAGGGATCGCTTGCCTCACGACTCCCCGTATCGCGATAGCAGAAGTGCCTTCTCAGTAAAGACTGTGCGCATAGTCACGGTCATATGAGGGACTTTAAAAATAAAGGAGGGTCTGCGCTAGGCTCCTTAGAATCTCGGGGAGTGTTGTCCCTCGAGAATAAGGAAAGAAAGCCGAAAATTTTCTAGCCCCGTGGTGGGTGTGTGACAACTGCACAAAGAATGGAACTTCTGCTCAGTGAAGGTCTTGGTGAAGATGTCTGTAGTATGTTCTATTGAAGGACATAATTGCAAGTCGATGATCCCCTCGTGTACTAAGTCTTAGATGTAGTGCATGTGGATCTCGATGTACTTCATCTACTGCCTCTGAATTGGATCTCTCCAAAACTTCATAGTGCTCTAATTTTCATACTAGATGGCAACTGATTGATGAAACTGAATGCCCAACTCAGTGAGAAAATGTTGTAGCCACATATCCTGGATGGTTATGTTAACTACCCCTCTGTACTTTTCCTCGACTGAAGATAGAGCAATAGAAGCATGCTTCTTTCTCGACCAACAAATAAGCCCAAAACCAATACTGAGTGAGTAACCAAATGTGCACTTGCGATCAATGCTATCACCAACCCAGTTAGAATCAATGAACCCGATCAGTTCCAATGTAGAGTCTATTTCATAGTGAATCCAAAAGGTGATGGTGCCCTGTATGTATCAAAGGATACACTTTGCAGCCTTCCAA
Organism: Picea sitchensis; assembly: GCA_010110895.2. Classification (NCBI taxonomy): domain Eukaryota; kingdom Viridiplantae; phylum Streptophyta; class Pinopsida; order Pinales; family Pinaceae; genus Picea; species Picea sitchensis. The sequence goes on from SNQJ01S0108587.1 coordinate 31,467, forward strand.
TGTAGCTCATGCGGCTTTTGCATGAACCTGGAGACTGCTCCAACTGCATAGGAGAGGTAAGGTCTGGAGTGTGTGAGATACAAAAATCTCCCCACTAGCTGTCTGTGCAGTGTGTTGTCAACCAATGGAGTGTCCCAACCATCATCAAGTCTGACTCCTAATAGGAAAGGAGTCTGGGCAGACTTGCAGCCTGTCATGTGAAATATATAAAGGCAATATCGTGCATACTTGTCCCAAGACAGTTTGATTCCAGATGCATCTTGACTGATCTTGAGTCCAAGGAAGAAATGTAGCGGACCCATGTCCATCATCAAGAACCTGTCAAGCAAAATCCTCTTGACTGCAACAATCCTGAGCATGTAAACATTTAGGTCTGACTTACAACGTACAAAATTCCGTGATAGCAGGTAGGAATCCATGTTGGCATGCCATGCCCTCGGGGCCTGCTTGAGGCCATAAAGAGACTTCTTTAGTCGACATACCAAATATGAATCCTGCATAAATACTTGGGGATGCTCCATATAGATCTCCTCAGATAGATCTCCTTGAAGAAATGAATTCTTCATGTACATCTGATGGACTTCCCATCCTTTGGCTACCACAATGGAAAGTGCCAAATGTATGGAATCCATCTTCGTTACTGGAGAAAAGGTCTCATCATAGTCAATACTGTGCACCTACTGAAAGCCTTTGGAAACTAGCCTAGATTTGTATCTGCTAACCTATCCATCCGTTGTGCTCTTGGTCCTGTAGACCCATCTTCACCTGACGATTTTCCTTCTTGAAGGAAGGGGAACCAGATCCCAAGTCTGGTTCTCGAGGAGGGAGTTGTACTCCTACTGCATGGTAGATTCCCAAAAGGGATTTCCAGTAACCTCACCATAGGACTGTGGATCTGAAGACTAAACAAAGAAAATATGCATGGGTGGCATCGGTTCAGTTGAAGTGAGTGCAAGAAGAGGCTCCTAAAAATCATATCGAGTCCTCCTAGTATCAACTGGATCCCCATTAAGATCCTCTGCATCTTGAAGAGTAGTATTGGCCCACTTGGGCCTCGACTCTGGCTCTACAACTGCATCTTCATGCATTGAATCTGCATCTGAATGTACTGAATCTGTATCTGGATCATATGAATCCTCTGAATCTTAACTCTCATTTGAAGAAGAGTTGGCATATGCATGCTCATCATCTATGACAGGTGGAAGAACAAAAGTGTTTGCATGAGGCTGCTGAGGTACATGAGAGACACTTTCTTCGAATTGGACACTTCACTCAATGATGAGCTGGTCCAAGGAAATATGAATGAGTCTGTATCCCTTCACACCATCGGGGTATCCAACAAAGAGACACTTTGTGCTCTGTGGATCAAGTGCCTTCCTCTTCTCAGAGGGAATCCTAGCCCATGCACATGAATCGAAAATACACAAGTGGGTCACTTCCGGTTTGAGGCCGCTCCAAGCCTTGTAGGGGGTCTTATCCTTGACATATCTATGGGGAGATCTGTTTTGGATGTAGGTTGCACAATTAAGTACTTCAACCCATAATCTCTATGGAATTGTCTTTGCATGTAGAATGCAATATGCCATCTCTTTTAGAGATCTATTTTTCCACTTAGCAAATCCATTTTGCTGTGGAGTATAAAGAACCGTGTGTTGCAACCGAATCTCGGCCTCATGAAAAATATTATGTATCTCATGGTTGACATACTCTCCCCCATTATTTTTTTAGAGTACTTTGATTTTCTTTCCTGACTATGTCTCAACAAGGGCTTTGAAATATTTGAGGTGTTGAAATACCTTTGATTTTTGCTTGAGAAAGAAAATCCATGTGAAGCGTGAGAAATCATCAACAAAAATGAGAACATACCTTGCTTTACTAATTGATGCATGCAGAAAATGGCCCATGAGGTCACTATGGATTGGATCTAAAGGAAAGGAAGCCTTCTGAGTCTTTCCTTTGTCGAATTTCTCTTGAGGGTGTTTTCAAAGAACACATCCCTCACAAATTCCTTTGGAGAAGTGGATGTCAGGTAGACCATCAACCATTCCTTACTTGCTAAGATGTTGCATATATTTAAAATTCAGATTCCTAAACCTTTTGATCCATATCCTACTGCTTTCATCAACATGGGTAAGCACTAATGAAAAATCTGGTTCAATACATTCGGAAAATGTGTAGAGTCTAGATTGATGATTTACCTCACCAGTAGCAACCTTGGAATTGGTTTGCATGTCATATATATCCACTGCATCAGGTGTGGATATGACTCTCTTTCAGGTGTCAGAGTTTTTCATCTCATACACAAAGAGAAGATTGACAGAAATTTTAGGAACCTGTAACACATTCTCGAAGCTTCCGTTTGTGAGTTCAATTCTTCCTTTTCCCGTGACCTTGACTGGAGAGTTGTCCCCCATAAGAATATGAGGACCTTTTCATGCATCCAATGAAGAATAGACTTCTTTTGTGGCTGCCATGTGGTGTGATGCACCTAAATATATGATCCAAGCACTGAGAGAGGAGTTGATGGCAATCAAAGCATGGCTAGAATTTTCTTTCTTGGGATTTTGATATTATGGCTTCTTCTTCTTGCCATCCTCGGGGATGCAATCTCCAAGGTTGTTTTTCTGAAGTATTTGGGCCATTTTATATATCTTTTTCTACATACATGCAGATTCTGGATGGAATTCTTTATGGTAGTAAGTGCATTTCTTCCCTTTTATTCCCTTTCCACCTTTGGATCCAGAGGCATCGTTTAAGGGTTTTGAGTAACCTTCCTTCTTTGGATTTTCATGTGTTTTCCTTTTGTATTTATCTTTATATTTTTTATATTGACGACTGCTACCATATTTCATAGTAATTGCATGCACCTTTGGGCCTTTGATTTTTCCCATATTGATGAGCTTGTTCTGCTCTTGTGTCAGAGACTCGGTAAAGGCCTCAAGAGAGGGCATCGTCTAGGTGGCTCCAGAGGCGAGCCTAACTGAATGAAATGTAGATAAAAACACTGAGTATTTAAGACCGAGTCTGGAGAGAATGGTAAGAACCATCTGTTTCTCCTCCTTAGATTTATCAACCTCGCAAGCCTTGAGTTGCGACAACAAATCCTTATATTTGGTAAAGAAATCTTGGAGATTGTCGAAGGTTTTTGGATCCAAAGTGAGCAATTCCACCTTGATCATGTGTCCCCTCATTTAGTCCTATTTGCAAAAAATCCCTTCCATGGTGGTCGAGGCTTCATTGGGGGTTTTACAAAAGGATATGTGAAAGAGGAGTTAAGGAGAAATGCGAGTGCAAATAGTTCCAAACACTTCATCCATTCGATTTAGATACTTGGATTTTTCTATGGATGATGTGGGTTCAGTCTCTGTGTTCATGGTTATCCTGTATAATCCTCTTCCTCGAAGATGCATTATCATCTTCTCCTTCCATGCAAATAAATTGTACGGTGTAAGAATGAATTCTTTTGGAAATTCCATTTTTCCGCTGTCTTCAATCTTCGGTACTTGCAAAAATAATATGGTGTGTCTTTTCCCTAGCAGTCCATCGGCTATGATACCATGTAAATGTGTTGAACCTGCACATAATAGATCTAGCTAGAAAATGACATACACAATTTGTAGAGAAATTATGAGAAAAGAGAAGCATGAGAGAAAGAATTGAAGAATTCTCATTAACCAACTGAACGAATGATAATTTACACATGATATACTTTGTATAACTCAACTAATGCACACAGGGGGAGAAGCCAATGCACCAAAGTGGTGGTATAGAGTGATCCAGACACACACTAGAAGTTACGGGAGTAAACTGCCACCTAGTCTAGTCTCTCACGCAATTACAAGAGTGAACTTCCACCTAGTCTGAGTTAACTAGTCTCCCAATCTTCAATTAACTGACTGAAACATAGTGAAGTGAGGAGGAGATCATGGAATCATGATTAATGCGCTAGTCTGGTGATGATCCCAAGGAAAATGTGCATTGTTTGTTGATGATCCCAAGGAAAATGTGCATTGTTTGTTGATGATCCCAATGCTTCATGGTGATAATCCCAATGTGGCATCTAGACTCCACTCAACTGATCAAACTGAAGTGTGAACTGAAGAGAATATTATTCTAGAGGAATATTCTTCTTAAACTATAGGAGACTAGATAATGACTAATAAACATAGGGAAAACCTTAGAAAAAAGAAATCCTAGGTGTGTGTGAAGTATCCCCAACAGTCTTATATCCCAACTTCGGGGTGGAATCTAGAGTGGATTCTTATGGTTGGGTGGTGAATTAGTCTTACACAACGAGTTTCTTGGGCTACTCTTTGTTAAAATACAAGTGTTTGACTATTGTTTTACTTCTTTTTTATTTAAGTCTTTGAATTCAGTTGTGGTGAAGAAATTGTGCATGCATTTCATATGAATATGATTAAGAATAAATATAGGCATGTGGTTCCATGATATCGATGATTATATGTTTAAATTATACCATTACATTTTTAAATATGCACTTAGAATGCATTAGCGATATGTCAAGTTTCTTTTGGAAGCCATATTTGGTTTTAAAATTGTTAACTTGATTGGTTAATTATTAAAATTTGAGTTCTAGATAAGTTGGGTACCAAATGTTGGATCAAAGATATGGAAAAACATTCCACATTTACAATGCATTGATATTGGTGCAACCATGATTTCTTGGCACACATCCTTATGCGTACCAAGAAGGACCTATCCTCTACATTGACCTCCTCAACCCCCACTAACTATATGCACCATACCAATAATATAGCGTGGAATTCCTCCAAGGTATAAGGGTAAGTGCCCCTAATGGATTCCCTTCTCATCTTACAAGCATGTTCAAGAGGCAACGCCCCCACAGGGTCCAAGGGGTAGCACCCAATCCCTGTAAACCTTTCAAGTATTCGGGGCACCAAGTTCCAACATATGTGCAAATAGTTCAACAACCTACACATGCACACCTCAACGGCTCATTCATGCACACCTCAACAATGTGTGCATGCCCACCTTAATGGCCTATTGACGTTAATGATTCCAACAATCACTAAGATTGTTACACCTATTTTCCAACAACAATATGCAATGCACCAAGAGAAAAATAATTATTGCTAGTTATAGAACTAAAATGCCTTTAACGACCAAATGGATATTCTTGTATCTGAATTACATAACTCATGTGTATAATATGTCTTCTATGAAGTATGGAATAAAACTATCATTCCCTTTTTTCATAATGCATGGCATCTATGATACTCTAGGGTGGAAAAATACCCCTAAAAATTAAAGAGCATAAATCTCCATTTGTTGAGGATGATAACCTAACAAAGAGAGGGAAAGGTAAACAATTTTAAACTTCCTCATCTAATTTTAAAGAACCACTTGGGTAGTCCCATAGTTTTTTGACACCTTTAAAGGTTGATGCCAAGATGGGTATTCATCCATGTGATGGGGTAGTCCCATAGTTTTTTGACACCTTTAAAGGTTGATGCCAAGATGGGTATTCATCCATGTGATGTCTAACTTGACATAGAGAATCTTAACAATTGGTTTAAACAATATGAAATTTACTTGGTATCCATGGGTTAAAACAATGAACAATGATTTTTTTCACTGACTGTCGACTGCACCATGTTTTGTTCTAGTCGGAAAGATATGTGTGATTCCATAATACAATTAAGGTGGATTGGGACCAATTCAATAAAATGTTAAAGGTCAGATTCTATCCAATTCAGTATGAAGAAGAGTGATGATATACATACTAATACTTTAGGTAGAGACATGGATATAGTATTCAATATTACACACCAATATTTGTAGGCAAGCCATTTTTCAAACACTATAGGAAGACCATGGGTGTTTGATGGAATATATTAGAGGACTTCATAGTCATGTATATAGAGAGTTGGGTTTGTTTTATATAAACAAATTTAGTAGAAAGATCATGCCTATTGATGCAAATAGAGATAAACCCTCAAAGGAAAATAAGAACATTAAAAAATGAAGAATATTTTGAGGAGTAGCTAATGAAGATAAGAATAAGAAGGATAACCACTATCAATCATCCCAAAATGATAACTATTGAACCATTGTAACAAATATGGACATCACAATTAGAAGTGTTGGGAAATTCATTAATAGCTAAATATATGGAATAGGAAGAAGGCATTGAAAAAATATTTTAAGACAAGTGGGAGGGAAATAAGTTGAAGTAGAAGATGAAGAAAATTAGAAGATTACCCTCATGGCTCACCCCCAATCTCCAACAAATCCACTGCAACAATTTCAAGAGACACCATGTATGGAGTAAGGAGAGAACCTCTTACATTTTAATACTCAAATGAAAACGTGGTGAAAGCCATATCTATTCAAGAAGCTATAAGAACTTCATTTAAGAGGCATTGGTAGACAATTTAGGGTTGCAAACTAAACACATTGAACCTCACCCATTGAGATGACTTCAAAAGGATGCTGAATTGCAAGTCATTGGCCAATACAAATTCAAATTTACTATTGTAATTTAATAAATTGATGAGATGGAGTTCCATTGTGTGATCCCTTGTGATGTTTGTGAAGTGGTGTTGGAGATCGTAATTGTGGGAAAGAGATCACATATTCTTGAGAAGAAGAACAAATTATATTAGTGGATAAAAAAAATAAAAATTTACATGATAAATACCTATAAAGTCAGGGAAAAGTTATCCCTCATATAAACCAATCAAGTAAAGACAATGATTAATTCTAATAAAAGAATCATGTTACTAGTGTTGAGGACAAAGGTCACAATGAGGAGAAGTAGAGTAATCTTTTCGATCGTATTTAGGACAATAGATAAGACAATTGAATAAATTTTTGTAGAAGTTTGATGTCACATTATTGGAACCAAAAGGGATTCCTTTGAGGAGGCCAATTGAGCATGAGATACAATTATTGCTAGATTATACATTGCCCAACATTGGGCTGTATTGAAACTCAATTATGTATAATAGATATAAAGTGGTAGATTCAAGAATTCTTGGACCAAGGAGGAGTTTTTCCAAGATGTTCACCCTATGTCTTATCGATTATTTGTGTTGACGAGAATGAGATTTGTATTAGGATGTGTGTGGATTATTTTTATCACTCGATAGGTTCACATTTAATAATAGATACCCATTGCAAGGAATAGATGATATATTGGATCAACCCCAAGGAATAAAATTCTTCACTAAGTTGGACCTAAAATTGGGATATCATCAAAGACTATATTAAAGAAGAAGACATTTACACACCCCAGCCCAAACAAGGTTTATTTGAATGGCTAGTCACTTTCCTGGGTTATAAAGTTTCCCTACAATGTTTATGGGGTTGACCAATGAAGTACTTAGACCCTTCCTTGATTCATTTATCATATTTTTTCTCAATGGAATTCTTATATTCATGAAGAAATGGGAATATCACATGGAAAGTTTGGAGCATGTATTGGAAACACTTCCTTTTTTATTGAAATAATGTTTTAGTTGAATCTTTTCAAATTCATATAACTTATAATTGAGGGCTCTATCACCATCAGGGCACTAGAAACACTCTTTAAGAACAAATTACTATTGAAATTAAAGAAGTGTGAGTTAAAACCAATATCTTGTCTATTGGGATTCATGGTTGGTGGTATTGAACTCATTATTGATCTATCTAAGGTGCACATGTTATTGAACTAGACAAGGCCCCAAAACTTGACCAACATAAGAAGTTTTCTTGGAGTTTTCAAAATTTAAGAAAAATATTTTCACTTCTAGTATTGCAAACACCTTTGCATGCTTGACCAAAGAAGGATTGAAGTTTAATTGGGTGAAATCTCAAGAGGGAGAATTCAATACTTTGAAGAAAAATATTTGTGAAGCACTAGTTGTACTTGGGATTCCTAATCTTCCCAAGACTCTTGAAATTTAATAAAATTATCTAGGCACAACTTTAGGGGTTATTCTCATGCAAGTGGTAAAACCTATAACATATCATTCAAACACATTTTAGGGGTTATCCTCAAATTTCCTTTGAATAATAAGAAATTAAATGTACTACACCAAACAATGAAGCATTGAAGACCCCACATACTGGGAAAATAGACAAAAATCCACATTGCTCACAAGCCATTGTAGTTCCTAAAAAACCAGACAAAGTTGCAACAAGTAAGACACATGAAGGGGATGTTGCATATGTAATAATTAAATTCGGTTATCAAATAAAAGAAGGGAGTAATAGATAAAATTGTAGACCTACTCTCAAGGCCACCTAAGGCAATTTTTTCAACTCTTGTAGTTGTAATGAAATCACAACTACTCCCACATCAAGTGTTGGAAGAATTATATGACCAAGATGAGGAATTCATTCCTATTATGGAAATAATTAGAAAAGGGAAATTTAAGGATGAATATACTCTTAGAGGAGGATTATTGTGCAAGAATGAGAAGCTACACATGCTTTAAGTTGGACATAATTTTTTTCTCATGGGAGAGCCCATACATCAAAAGTGGAAGACACTTTGTAGTGGGAAAACAACTTTCAATTTGCAAAGGCATGTATTTTTCCCAAATTCAAATTGAGGTTTCTAAGTTTATTATAAGTTGTGCATTTTGTAGTACTATGAATCTAACAACAGGGGAAATTAGATCTATTTTTAAAAACTGAAACTGGGAAATATATTAAAAAAAAGATGAAATAACAAAACAATGAAACACAGTATAGCATATTCAATTACATAAATTGTTAGCTCTATACCACTGAGCTTGCAAGGTACACAGATACATCCTAGCAATACTTGCGTGTATAATGCTTAAAAAGTTATCTAATATTCTAATTTCTTTAAAACATATAGATTAACAAAAACACATGGTGGTTGTTAGCTTCCTCCTGCCCTATATTGGAAGGAAGAGAGCTTTGTTGTCCAATGTCCATGTCTTCTAACATTTGACGTACTGTTTCCTCCTCCTTAAGATCTGCTTGAACATAATTGGTTGACATCCCGTGATTTGAGGATGCGTAATGAGAATCTTTACTGAGGTTGAAGAAAATGTTCCTTAACATATTACATTCTTCTTCCAAGACATCTATTTCTACTTTTGTTGAACCCGAGCATTCATATTCATCATGTACTTTTGTGAAGTGCAACGATGTTCATTTTCATGAACCTTAGAAGTCACTAAGAAAAGAGAGATTCTATTTCATTGAATGGACTCTTCATGCCTCCGGATCTCCCGAGCTTCCTTGTAATCCATTAATGCTACATCCAAAATAGAGGTGGTTGAAAGTGATAGAGTTGTGAAATTCAAGCCGAAACCAATCTATCCTTGAAGATCCCTAAATCCAATCCACAGAAAATGAACCTTGCTCCACAAAACAAACAACAATGCTACCAAGACGCTAGAAGTCCAAGGATTTCTGGAACCAAAATTAAAAAGACCAATGCATCCAAATCCTAATAAAACCAATGAAACATATCACAAAATTTTAGAGACCAAAGTACCGAGTGAAGAGAACTGATTGAAAGTGAAACTCAGAGAGATATAGAGATGAGTACCAAGAAATAACTAAGAATAAATCAACAAGAGAAAATGATGAAGAGAGACCACACTCTGAGCCAGAACCAGAGCACAATGACAGATTCCAAGAACCAAAGCACAATAATAGCTATCCATTGAAAACACTATGATACCAAAGCCCTTAGACTAAAATTCCAATATACCAATAAAAGGCCAAGAGAAATTCTTACTAGGTAAAGTCTAAGGTAAATGGCCTTTCTCCAAAAGCCACCATGAAATTCTTCCATGTGCTACTTCATTATCCCACCTCACCAAAAATAAACCCCGATGAAGGATATGGGTGATGTTGAAAGAAGTGGTGATTAAATGTGATGATACATGGCTTCATTTCATAACCTTAGGGACTTAAGGGATTGTATAATGAAATCAATCCCATTTTTCTACAAAGTCTTTTTAATTAAGAGAGATGCAACTCTCACTCACTTCGAAGTTGAATTCTCTCAAGACTTGGAAGTATGAGACCTTGTGCAGGTTACTGACCTCCTTACTGATTTGAGCAATGATCACATCAAGCTTGTCATTAGACGAGATAGATTTCACAACCATCAATTTGATAATGACACTTGAATCTCTTTTGACTTTTAGAGATTTTATGCTAGATTCCTTTGTTAGTAGAAGACCCTAGAAAAGAGCATAGACCTCAACTTCATTATTGGTGGCTATTCCCAAAAAGGTTATTGTTTTGATCTTTCTCTTAGGATTTAGTATGACCCCCCTTTCACCTACGACACCTAGGAAATTAAATCTATACACACTACTACTGATGCCAAATTGGCTACGGGAAAACATCTCCATGTATATCCTTGGAGGATTTCCAAGAATGGGACATGGATGTGACTATTTGTGTGTCATAGTGGAACAATTCTATAAAATATGGTACTTATACCCCATAAGAAAATAATTATTGGATTTCAAGTAGTCCAGGTTATTTTTATTCATGCATGGATACATTTTGGACAACCAAAATCCATTATCTTTGTTTAGGTCACTTTTGGATATCATTATTGAATATGACAGATTCCAAAGTCAAATGGAGCACTACCTTCCATCCACATACAAACAAATGTATAGATAAAAGAGGTAACCCAAACACTATTTCAACTATTGAGGGGATACAATAAAAAACATCCAAGGACACATGATGAAATCTCCTATACATCCAACAATATTATAATAGATAAATTAAATCTATAAAATATAGTCATTACTTGAAACTTATTAGGGGTTTCTGCCACAAATTCCATTTAATCTTTCTTTTGATAAATTTGAGAGTAAAATGCTCACTTCAAACAATGAAAAACTCAAAACTGCCAAGCTTGTTGAAAGAGACCTACTTAGATACATAAGTAAGTATAAGAACCATTTCAAAAATCCCAACAACAATACAAGAACATGCATGATAAACATAGAGGGAGTCATCATTTTGCAATAGAGGACTTAATATGGCTCTAGTTGATCAAAGAGAGGTTCAAAGGAGAAGGAAAACAAAGAAACCCATAACACATGGACCATTCAAAATGTTGTAGAAGCTTGGAGAAAGTGCATTATGATTGAATCTATTTCGATACCTATGCAAATCTATAAAAATATAAAAAAAAAAATTAAAATTATTTGATAATTAAATATTGAATGAAAATAATATAATCCACTATTAGCTCCAATGAAAGATTAACAATTTGGAAAGGAAATAAAGATAGAAGAAGAATTCATTGAGCAAAGAAAAACTAGACAAATCCATCAAGATGCAAAGAGGAAGAACAAATGCATCCATTCAAAAGAATACAAAATAATACATAAAGTTGTTTTATATTTTCCAAAAAGATAAAAATCCAACGACGTGAAAGTGATATATGTTTTAGTAGGTAGGGAAAATTTCCTCGCCCATTACAAAAATAAATCTATATTTTGGACACCAAAAACCCAAATGGAGAAGGCTCATTTCAACGAACCATGCAATCCACTTTTTAACATATTTCTTTACTCTGATATGTCGGAGTAGTTTTATGAAAAGGAAAACAATCAAATTTCTTAAAGTTTTGTGTGGTGGAGTTTTCTCCATTTAATTTTTATGGTTGTACGTGTTTAATGTAAGTTTGTGTTCTAGTTTCCATGTCCTTGTTATTATGCAAAATGGCAACAAAGTAATTGTAGATCACTATAACTCTCTTTGTGTAATCGTATGTCTAAATGAATATTTGACTTGCTAATATTCTCATTGTTAGTTGTTGCTAAGTACAATTAATGTAGGTACTAAAAGATAGAAATATTGTCAAAATTTAGTACAAAGATATAGTGGAAAAAAACAAAAATAAGTGAAATATAAAATAAATTTGACTCCATCTTTGTATTTTACACATTGAAATTTCAATGAAATTACAAAAATGTTTCCAAATTATTAATTTTCATTATTTTATATTTTTTATGTTACAAGTATTTTTAGAGCACATCAATATATTTTTTTTTTGTAAATGTGCAGGCTTCCATTACCGGCCGCTATGATACAAAAATCCATTGATGTCTAGTCTCCAATCGCCCGCTAAATTAGCTGAAACCGCAACGTGGTAGACCTGTTATACCCTTTAGTCATTATCCGGCCATCACCAGCCAATTGGAAACCAGAACATGTGGAGGATGTTTGTTCTTACAAAATTGTTCTCGGAATCTAAAGCAAACAAGCAAATGGAAAAATAAAACAAGACGATAAATTTGCAGCTTCTCAGTACAGAGAGCTGGGTAGGAATTGTGCAACCTTCCCATTGTAAAGAACCAATGACTAATCATTGACATGTGGGGGTATGTCGTCCGGAGCTCCAGTGAGAGGGCCGTCACTGGGCTGGAGCACGAATCTAATTTCACACGTGTCGCAACACTAATTTTTCTTGCATTCGAAAATGCATCAAATAACATGTCGATCCACTGACTCATGAGGGTGTCCCAATGGAGTTGGTCTGCCATTTGGCTCCCGAGGTCAAAGATGAGCTTTAACTGCTCCGAGCTGAAGAGAGGTGGCAAAGTTGGGCTGAACTCAGGGATTTCAGTTAGCGGTGGAGGCGCCAAGACTGAGTGGCCCTCCACCTCCGCACCTAATTCCATGGATGTCACGTCCATCGCCTCCACTGCCTTGACCTCCTCCACCACTGACCCAACTTGGCTATCCATGTTTTGAATTGTGGCAACAAAATCCAAATGGAGGAATTCCTCCTCAAATATGCATGTGGCTCCCTCCATGACATCTTGGGTGCTTGTGCTTGCTGGGTTATGGATGGAGTACTGCAAATCATCCGGAACTATGGAGAGGAGAGATTCTGGAGAAACCTGGATGGGTTCCTCTAGAATCACCTCCTCAATATAAGCCATCGATGGAGTCCTTGGATTCTCCCAACGCAGAGTCCTGGAAATGGACAAGGCTCTTTCCATCTACTGCAATCGTCTCTATACAGAATGCATCTAGGTTGGGCCGCGCCTCGACTTGCCCCTCTCCCTCAACATGGATAAGCCAGGAGGGCTAAGAATTATCTGAATTACAGCCAGAAGAACCCACTCCACCCTAGTCCCATTATCTGAGCATGCAGGGTGGCAGAGTGCAAAAGAGAAATAGTGTCAGCCAAGCCTAGCGGGAGAGATAAGCCCTAGGAAAACATGACCACTATACGCACCCGTCCCCTGCAATTAATCCTTAGTGCCGCCATTAACCCAACTCGAGGGAGCTGTCCTCCCGCTCTTCCTCGGCAGATATTAATGGTCGTCCTTCATTCAAGACTGAGGTGAAGGGAGACGAATGACCATATTTTTGGTTGGAGTCTTCGGAGGGTTTTGTGGCCTCCCATCGCTACGTGAGCACACCAACATATTACTAAAACAACAAATTCCACAATATTTAGGATCCCCGTACCAAACTAAAAAGGCCCAAATTTATTGTATCTATGGTTATTAATATAAAAACATTCCTTATGCTCCTAAGAAACAAAGTGGATAAGATGTTGGTAAGAACCTGGGAATGTAAGGTTAACTCATTTAAATGGAAATATTTGGTAAAATTAAATGCTTTCTCATTTTGGTTGTTTTTATCATTTGATTTATTGTTAGTGTTGATTTTTTGTTGATATAATCTTTAATAACTTGTTGATTTTGTCACAAATTTTGTTATTAAATTTATTAGGAAGTTTTCGTCATTTATATGGGGAAAAGAATTCTGTCAAATTGGCCATATCACCAGCAATCTAAAACCCAAAGACCCATTGCAAAGTCTTCATATTTTACTTGCTATATTATCATTACAATATCATTAGTTTGTTTGTAGTTATCATGGATGGGGAGCATTGATAAATGCATTAATCTTTATTGCGAAGTCTTCATATTTTACTTGCTATATTATCATTACAATATCATTAGTTTGTTTGTAGTTATCATGGATGGGGAGCATTGATAAATGCCTTAGGTTCTTTTGGACTAGACTCATGTTCAAATCTCATGGAGGACATGTTTAGGCGATCAAGTTGAGAAAAAAGTTATACTTTGTATCGTGTTAAAAATTAGGAAAAAAAAGTTATACTTTGTATCATGTTAATTCGGCATGGTTTTGTCGATACACTAGTAATTATTACTCTCCTTATACAATAAGGAAAATTAATATTTCTATAAAAATATTAGATATGATGCAAATAATATACTTTGATTTTTATTATTATTTTTAATGAAATTATATATATAGTCATGCAAGTATATTAAGAAATGCTCATTAACGTTTAAAAAAATAATAATTAATAAAAAAAAAAAAAAAAAAAAAAAAAAAAAAAAGTTATATAATAATAATAATAATAATAACAATAATCTATTTTTAAGGTCACTCAAGCCAAGACACCAAATTGGTGTATGAGACCCCTTGTTTGTGGGACAAGGACCTCCTCCCTAACGAGATTTGACTGGTAAAGTTCAATGGTTGTATACATACCCCACCTCGTCAAGACACAAGATATTATAACTCTAATTTGAGTCAAATTAGTTTGACTTTAATTAGTTTACAACTCTTTAAAAAAATATTGTAAAATTTATTAAAGTTGTGTGAAATTTATATATTAAACTATACATATACTTGATTTTATTATTATTTTTAATATACCATATATATAGTCATGCATGAATATTAATAAATGCTCATTAACTTTAAAAAAATCAAGGATTTGTAGAATAAATTCAATTCGAGCATACCCACTATTACCTAAGAGTTATTAGTCCCTGCCGGAAGGCCAGGGGCAGGGACTATAGCGATGAGTTCATCACTGACTTCATATTAGTTTAGGGTTGACTTTAAATTTTTTGCAGAAATTTTAATGTTTAACTTAGGAAGTTTGTATTCATATTTTTTTAAATCAAAAAATTATAAATTTGTTACAATCTTATTGGCTGGTAGGTTTGAAGTGTTATTGCTGGCTTCACTTCTTCCCATGCTTTGATTAATGTTTACTTCACTTCTTCCAATGCTTTAATTAATGTTTACTTCACTTCTTCCAATGCTTTAATTAATGTTTACTTCACTTCTTCCAATTCTTCCAACTGCCACCACTCTGCTTTGACTGCACTTTCATAAATGCCATAAATGCCCACTGCATTGATAGTGATTACCATTCCATCATTTTCTTAGTTCAGGGTTCAAGGCGGGAATTGAGCTACATCCAAAGTTTCCACCACTCTACTTTGAACCTGCTGCTTACCCACCTCCTTCGTACTAATGAAGAAAATCCATTCATTTAATTAAACACTATATCCAAAGTTTGTGAATCCAAAGTATGTGAATTTATTCGTACTAATGAAGAAAAGCCATTCATTTAATTAAACAATATATCCAAAGTATGTGAATTTATTGAGTGAAAATGGAAATATCCAAAAGAGGTTCTCGTTAACCAGATAACACATTTGTATTGATGATAACACAATTAAACTATCAAATATTTACATAAATATTAATATTTTTATTAATAATTCAAATTACAATTCTTTACTGTGAAAAATGTCCATTGTCCATACAAGCCCGAACACCCTTCAATAAATGAAAACAAGGGTTGGTAGTAAACCTGCAAAGACAAAGATGTTTGTCAGGACAACTATGGAGATAAAGTATGCATGAAAATAAATGTACATTTATTTAGCCACAGTGTCCAATCTTTGCAAATAAATGTCGATCTAGATGTTTGGGAACACTTCACTGTGGTTGCATCTCTGTAGAAACTGACCAAAACAATTACAGTGGCGACAACGAGTTCTCTTAGCAGTGCGGTGTGTTGGTGCCCAGTCATCGATCTTCTAATAGTTTCCAGGTATCATGACTCTGATCTTCATCTCCCTTCTTTCGCGTCCGTTAAGTTTAAAATGTCTAAATTGAAAGTAATATCGCAGTTTTTGTATTACTCACAATGTCTTTGTACCATTCTTTCTTTTTCTTGCTTAGGGTAGCATTCTTTCTTTGTCTTTCTTAAGGAACGTTTCTGTGAAACATATTTCCAGTTTATTTCTATCTTTTGCTTAGTGAACTTTTATTTCTTTCTAGTTTTTATGAAGCTATAAGGAACATTTGTGTGAACACATTTCCAATTTATTTCTGTCTTTTGCTTAACGAACTTTTATTTCTTTCCAATTTCTATGAAGCTAATATTTAAGGGAATATATTTTAATTGCTTAAAATTAAATTGTTCAAAATTATTATATGAAGATCTTTACCAATCAATCTGTACTAATATCTTTAAATGAATCATAGATACTAATAGTAGTTAGGGTCATTACCTTGAGAAAAATTGGTGAAGGAAGAGTCCATCCTCGTATCTCTCATTGGCACCAGTCTTCATCTTCCCATCCTTAGCTCTTCATACTGTACCATTCAGTTTACTTTTCAGTTTCAGGTCTCCACATTTCACAAAATAGTCCAGAAAATTATTTACATCAAATGCATACTTGGATACCACTCAGCTATGCAGCCTGGATTGATAAACTGAAGCAGTTTTGCAATGCCAAATATTGAAGTTGCAATAACTCAGAAAATGTTTTGGGCAATTTAGTTAGATTAGAGAAGCCAGATAGATCTAAATGTTTGAGGTTTCGAAGTTGGGAAAAATCGATGGGAAGTGATTGCAGGAATCCTATATTTTTCAAAGATATTTTTTTCAAAGTTATCATGCCCAGAACCTGGTTTTCTAGAAAGTGATAAAAAGAACGTAATGGTCCAAAACGCCCAAACCTGGAACCTAAAGGTCTCTGCCGTGAAGATTCTGGTTGCCCGACCTTACTGAACGAGGATGGGATAGTGTAGTCATATGGGGACGGACCCGTCAAAGTATTTGGTGGCGGGTCAAGAGGATCCCAGTCATCTAAGTGCCACGATGGCTGCAAAGCACATTCAACTGCCGCTCCCAGTAGTGTTTGTCGCACCGACTAGATAAGAGTCCTCCCAAAACTTTTAAGGACAAAGGAAACCCCCCACAAATTTTCAAAAACCCTTCAATTAAATCGTCGAGTTCCTCAGATGGTTTAGATTGAGAAAAAACATGCTGGTAGAAGAGCTCTCGGGCATGAATTTGTCTTCAAAGGTGGAGGATAAAAGATGAATGCTCTTACTAGGTTTTCAGGCTTCAGGCTCGTCTTCACTTTCTCTTCACTTTGAGAGGACTGGAAGAAGCTTAGGGGATAGGACAATACCTCCATTTCCACCCCAATAAGCCTTCACATGCAAGCTTTTTGTAGAAAATCAATTGCAACAAAAAATTGCACGCTTTTGGTAGAAAATCAAAATGCAACTCAATTTTGAAAAATATTTTATATAAGCGATGATTAAATGGAACTAGAAGCTGAAAAATAAAGAGTTCAAAAAGAGAACATGTGGTTAACAGAAGCCAACAATGCTCAGAGAGAACATAAAAGTGCTAAAAGAAGGGAGATGTACAACAAGAACATAGCATAGACAATTAAATCTAATATTTTTATGTTTCTATACAAGCCTTGGATAGGAAGCACAATGAATCGCGTAGAAATGAACAACAAATAGAACAGAAAATGGCATAGTTATATTATACGACAGAGTACATACAAGATAGAATGTGAGGCAGATATAAAAATAATACCTGGTCAGAATGTAGACAATGCAAGAATAATAGCCAAATTTGATTGAGGTCATACCACTTGATAGCACACACAGGGAGTTAAATCACAACAATTGCTGAATTGAATGTTACAAGTTATAATGACATTGTCGAACTATACTATTACATAAACATTACTAGATATTTGAAAGATACAGTCTATAGACTACAAAAAATCGCCAGAACGCTAACCTTATCAATCACCTGTAGCCAGGTCCATTACCCCATACTGCTTGTACATAGTTGTCCTATTCAAAGAAAATCCACTGTGTTGGTTGGCAATTAAATTTATAAATTAAATAGACCCTAAACCTATACACAAGTAGTCATTGGTCATTTGCTAGGCATGG
>SNQJ01S0108588.1:0-27859 GCA_010110895.2 Picea sitchensis
CGTTGGCATAAAAGCATGTGAATCCACAAGCATGGTCTATGTTCAAATCAACATAATACATATTATATTTTAACACATGGTTTTTTTATGGTGTCCTTTGCACTATTAGTGCTAATTGTTAGTTAAAATTATGGTTGATAGATTGACATAAAGCAGAGAATTGTCATGATGATCTAGGTATTAACAAACAATAATGGAAATCCAATTTTCATTCCCAACTTTTAATTATTTTTTCGATCCTCATCATAAATTAACAATGATCATTATTGTTGATTGCGTCGGGAGGCACTCTACAGCCTAGTATGGGAGAGATGTTGAGGTAGCAAAGTGTTAGGTGTTATATTACTTAATAATTATAATTATAATAACAATCAATTAAAAAATAATAATAATATTTATAAAAATAAAGTTGGCTTAATAAAATGAAACAACTATTACGTACACGGTAAAATAATTATATATCAACCTTATAGAGAGAGAGTAATTGAAAGTAAAAAAATATTATTCCATTGATACATGAATTCTACTTCTTAGTATGATGGAGATGTGTAATATATATATATAACAATTGAAACTAAAAATATTGACCCTTTGGAGAATGCAGGGATGTCTTTGCTCGAATTACAAAGACACGAAAGGGTTGGTACAATGGGCGCAACCCCTACCTCAACAAGTTCTACGTGAACTCCCAATCTTTGGATATTTCTGCTTCCTTGAGCCAGAATGGCTCTTTAGTTCCCCTTGAAGGCAACCAGCACATATATCCACATGTCCTTTTTAGGGTTAAGCCTGTCGAACAAGCACTAGTAGCAGACCTCCTCCTCGTGACCAACCAGCGTGACCCAAAACCTTTGCTTGAAGAGTGTTTGGGTTTTGTGACTTAAGTGATTCTAGTCCTTTGACTTTCCTTAGACTCACAGAAACCTCGAAATGGGCTTACGAATCTTTAAATCCTCTCCTATGCCTCAACGATGTGACCTCGGTCTAAACCTAGGGTCCACTTTCGGGCAAGTCGAGTTCAGCGACTCGTGAGTTCACGATGCGATTGTTGTTTTGTCTCCCAAAATCCAAACTCGTGACTTCTTCTTCTCAAATCAACGCCTCACGGAAAGCACCACGATCTGACGGTCAGTTATGTCGAGGATTTTGCGTGTCCGAGGATTTGCCAACTCCAATGTGTTATAAGCAGATCAGAGCTTTCTCCCTTGTTGACTCTTGAAATGTCGAAATTCGATATCGCAATATCAACGGCTCTCATCGATCCAAATCTAATGGCGACTATTCATCCTGATCTTACAAGTGTTGAAAGACACTCAGCCTTAACTTCTCCATTGATCACTTTGGATCAATGGTCCCACAACCGAATCGGTAGTTCTCCCTCGAGACTTTCAATTGTCAGTTCAAGTTCTCAGCTCCACAGCCCAAGAATTGTCTCCTTACGGTGATTTATGTGAGGTAACTTCAACCCTTGTCTTTCTTCGAAATCTTCTAGTCTCTATCCCTCCCGAAATTGGTTCTTGTTTCAAACTCAAGGATCCTAGGGAATTATGCCCACACTCCTTGTGGCTTCACGATAATATCTGATTATCTAAACTTCTCCAATTATGTACTCCTTGCAACATAAATCCTTCAACCACTCACTCAGGTTGGAAAAGTCTAAGACTTCAATCGGCGTAATGCACCTTGCACGACTCTATGACACACTTGCACTTCTACTTGTATGAAAAACAATGGTATCTCTCTTGATCTTATCTAAGGTAAAACTCAGAACCTATCAACACACACTTTGTGCTGCTGCCTCACTTCAGAATTCTCGGGATGAAACAATTGAAACTCATACTCTCCTCTCACATGCTTAGCCACATTCAACATGAAATCTGTGCATACACACAACCATTGAAACAAATGCATAACAAAGAATGAAATTAACTGTAAACATATACCTACCATTCAATAGATGTAAAAATAATTCATAAACACCATGAAGTTGGATCAAAGCTTTCTTATATTAATCTAGTGCATGTACATGGGTTCTATAGCATTAGCTATTTTCTTATACAATCTTTTACAATATTTGTTCTTCTCTGCTCTTTCTCTACAACTCCTACAACTTCTACTCTTACAATAAGAATGGATAATACAATACAATACATCTGAGGGAGCTTTCTAGATTTTTCCTCCTACAACATCAAACTATCTAATCGAAATAAAATATACAACTACTTTACATTTATTACAATAAATGCCTACAACCACGACATATATGAGAGGCAAAATCTCAAGATCTCGTTACAATCTCAAACCATAAAGCAAAATATTTTTCCGGATACTACGATATTAATGCTTCATTCCTTCAAATTCAAAACATCCTCAAAGCATGGGGTGAATTTCAGGTTGTCCCTCCACTTTTGCTTGCTACGATGCTCTTGCATCATACAATATGTGGGAGAGATGGAAATTGATCTCATCCATGGGGCCAAAACCATAAAATAACGTCCATACAAGTTGGCACATAAATACAATACCATTGTCCAAAAGGAAATATAAGTAATGCTAGCTGTTGGAATTATATACCCTATCCTACAAGTCAAATGGGCAGAATCAGTGGTCGTGCAACCCAATGCACAACCCAATGGAATTTATATAATATGTGTCGAATTCAAGGGATTGAATAAACTTATAGTAATTGATCCATTCCTGACACCGTTCGCTAACTAAATCATCAATGAAGTCATGGGACCTGGAATTTTATTCTTTCTAATGTCTTCTCTGGCTGTCGGTCATATCACAAAAGAAGATCAGAGAAAAACCTAATTTGTTTTTTATTTTGGGTCATTTGCATACAGAGTAATGCCATTTGGCCTCACAAATGCTTCTTGATCTTCTTGGGATAGTGGTCAAGTTTTTTCAAGAATACATTTACAAAATAATGGTTGTGTATTTTGATGACTAAACTATTTACATCCTACTAAAAGATCATATCCAATGGTTAAGAATTATGTAGGAAACATGTAGATAAATTCACTTGTGTCTTTTAACATCCAAAAAATGAATCTTTTCACACTATAGGCATTAGGACCACGTCATATGCAAAGATAGAATTAAATTCGATAGGGCCGAGATCAAGGTTATTCTCGACTTGAAACTTCCAATTAATCATAAGAAAATCAAAATCTTCCTTAGGCATACTAGATATTATAGAATTTCATTAAGTCACTACTCTGACATAACATTTCCAATTGACGAGCTATTTAAGAAAGAATTTGGGTTCCATTGGAGGAAAGAATGTGATAAATCTTTTGAGTTATTGAAAAGAAAACTGGTAGAAGTGCCCATACTAAGATTCCCATATTATTCAAGGAAATTCCATGTCCACGTAGATGCATCTAATTTTTTTGTTGACTCATTCCTATCCCATCCATATGACGACATAGTCGATCACCCAAATTCATACATCAGTTGAAAATTAAATAAATTAGAAAGAAACTACTCGACAACAGAGTGGGAATCTCTAGCAATGATTTTTTCCCTTCAAAAATTATGAAACTATTTACTAGATAATACATTTATATTCTTCATGGACCATCAAGCACTCAAGTATTTAGTAAATAAACCAGTCCATCAAAGAAAAAATTGTCGATGGTTACAATTGTTCCAAGATTTCAACTTCAAAGTAGTATTCTGACCATGAAAGAAGAATGTCGGCCTAGAAAATCTATCCCAACTTGATATGGGAGAAGATCAGACTGGGATAGATGATGACCTACTAAATACAAATTTATTCAGGGTCGAAGCAACTCCCAAGAAAATAGAAGAAATTGCAATTGTTTTAGAAGAAGGGAAGGTCCCTGAAGATCTCTGGGAAAACAAAAGAAATATCCTAACACTAAAAGTAGCATCATTCACCCTCATGAATGGATATCTCTATAAACTAGGCATTGATAATATTCTACAAAGATGTGAACTGGAGCATGAATGTGAGGAGATAATCAATGAGGCTGCATATGAAGTCTAGCGGGATGTCATTTCCAAGCCAACATGACAGCCATAAAAATCCTCAAAGTCGGTCTCCGGTGGCTGGTTTTACACGAATATTGTCGTGAGAAAATAAAGAAATGCGATAGGTGTCAAAGGATGGGCCAACCGTTATGGAATAATGAAATGCCCTTACATTCGATAAATCCCAAGTTTACCTTTTGAAATTTGGGCTATTGACTTCATCGATCCGTTCCTCCAAAAAATAAAAAAGATCCAAGGAAAAAAGCATCATCACATCAGTCGAGTACTTAACTAAATGCACTAAGGTAGAACCAGTCGAAAAATGCACAAAGGAAACATTTGCTAAATTTATCTACCAAAATACAGTAATTAGGTTTGACTTTCCTTTTACTTTAATCAATGATCAAGGAACACAATTTTATCAGTAACAATCAAGTTATAGCAAAATTTCATATGTCGACCATGGGAAGAGCCATATCATCCACATGCCAATGGATCTATTGAATCATTCAACAAGAAATTACATAAGGGATTAACAAAAATATGTGGACTCGACATGGATGATTGGGATGATAATATTCTAGCAGCACTGTGATCCTACAGAACATAATATAAAAGATCGACTGGACATACACCATTTAAGTTAGTCTATGGTCAAGAAGGTGTGATTCCATTATAATTTTGTGCTAACTTAGAAAGGATATCCTCCATCTTGGAATTCAACCATACTCTTAACACAAGACAATTCTTCTACCAGTTAAATCAATTATAATAAAAAAGATAGCACACCCGGTGGCATCGAAATCAAGAATCCATTAAAAATCTTAGTAGGACTGACATATTAAAAAGAAAGATATCAATGATGGAGAATTGGTACTTTTATATGATAGTTGAGTAAAGGGTAAACTGAGAAAACTATAAATCACATGGTTGGGTCCTTATGTGGCTGAGGACATCCGACCAATAGGAGAAATATAGCTAAAAACCTTGCAAGGGAACCCATTAAAAAACTAGTCAATGGGGCCCATTTAAATAAATATATAGGAAGTCTCAAGTCCTACTCGTGAAAACATCTTCAAGGGCACTGGTAGGACCCAACTGGGTCGAAAACCCCTCGAGGTGGCGTAAGTCAAAGTTGAGAATAAAATAATAAAAAGAAAAGGAAAAATAAAATCAAAGAAAAATAAAATTTCAAAACGTAAATAAATGAAATATTAAGAAAAAACAAAAAGAAGAAAAATACAAGTCGGTTATCCAAATTCAATACAAAATTGTTCTACGATTACATGCTATATGACCGAATGGAACCACCAAAATCATTAATTCAAATTAAATCATATTCAAATATGAGAGAGAGAGAGAATGGGGTCCTGGTCATGTTAAGTCATTCAGAGAAAAGCAAAACCAATTTCAAACTAAGCACCAAGGCAATATTTGTACCATCTCCTAAATAAACCAGACTAGTTAATGTTGAAAACTAAAGTACTTGACCGGTCGAATGAGAAACTCATCAATCAAACAAGTTTGAATTATTTATATCAAGCAAGTGGGAAAGATATCAAGAAAGCGAGCGTGAACATCCTCAATTGAATCAACAACGGAAACGTGTCCTCATAAATCCAAACATCAATTGAGTCGATAAGAGAAAATAAATTGACTTGATTGATCAATTTGATCGAAGGTCCTCGATCAACTAGAAGAGCTAAAACATATTTACCAAAGCTAATAATATACAAAGTTATTGGGTTTAGGCACACTCTAGAGAAAAGGAAGTAAATTAGAAGCGTATGTAGTGTCAGTTTTTCATGGAAACCTGTACAAGAGACCTAGCTAAAGCATGCACAAACAAAAGCTTATCAAGAAAGGAAGAGATACAATATGAAGAATGAGAATCAGTGTATATTATGATATAATCAATGGAACAGTGATCTTTAGTCATATGAAATGAAATCCTATAATTAGGAACATTTGTATAATAGTGATGGTATAAAAATTAGAAAGTCTAAAATATAACTTGAGTGGAGTTAACTCCCCTTGAACTAGTGTTACTCCCACTAAACTAGTGTGCTGAAAATGGAAATTTCTCCAACACCCCCCCAAAACATCACTATGGAGTAAAAATGAGTCTGGCTACTGGGCCATAGTAGGTACCATGTACAATGCAACCATAAACTAACTGAGATAAGGGAATGAGGAAAGAGGAAGACGTGAGACAAGCCCCCCTCAAAGATAATGTATCAAAAGAAGAAATGGCAGTTGCTAGGCAAGCGTGACAACCTCCTTTACCAAGACAATCCATAAAGTTTGGAAACTTATTCTCTTTGAAAGTCTTTGTGAAGATGTGTATAAATATTTATGGATCACAGTGAAGTCAGCACAGGCTTTAATAGGACCTTGTACCTCTTGATCTGTGGACCCATCTGCATCTGAAAAATATTCCTTTATGGTGGAAGTGGAACTATATCACAAGTTTGATTCTCTAGGAGAGAGTCATTATATCACCATGGCTAACTGCAATAATGGATTTCCCACAACCCTAATGTAGGTTTGGATAATATATTGAACCATATAAAATGCATGGGCATTGCAGGTTATGAATTTGAAAGTACATGAGAAGTATCCTCATCTTTGAGATAGGTTCCTCCTGGAATCCAATGGATTCCCTACAAGGATAAATGTTGCATGAAGTGTGAATTGTGCCTTCTTGGGCATCTCCTGAAGCTTCAACATTGTATTCTTATCTAGTTGTATTGCCTGCTTATTTCCATGTACATATGTGGAGTCAGCATGGAATCATCTATGATGTCACGAAGTGATGGAAGCACAAGATTCTTTGAATTTTGCATTGGAGGTGCATGAAAATACTCTCCTTATGTGTAAATAGAAAAGAGTCATCGTCAAAAAAATAGAGAATTTATACAGCCTTGACTTGTGATCACCTCACCAATTGCAATAATGAAAATTTCATGCATGCCAATTATTGAAAATGAATCTGATGTAAATTCAACCATTTTGCAACTGTTTGAGTGATATGATAAATTGAGAGCATATTTATAGAAAGCATTGGAACATGTAAAACATTCTCAAAACTACCATTATGAATTTCCACTCTACCAACCTCACTACCTCTGGGAGTATGTCCAAGTGAGAATAGGGGCCTTGATGTGGACTCAAAGAGAAAAATTCCTCTTTTCATTGCCATATATGATGTGATTTTGAATCTACTGTCAGAAATCCATGAGGAATTAATTGCAACCAGAAACGCAATGATTACCTTTAGTAGGAGCATGATCTTCTTCCTTCTCCTTCCATGACTTCCTCTTGAATGAAGTTTCCAAGGTTGTTACGTTGAAGTGCATGTGCCATAAAAGATTGATCTGTTCTTCATGCATGTGGATTATTCAATATTAAGTTTATTCTGATGAATTGCTTCTTTCCCTTCTTCTTCTTCTTGAATGGAGAGTCCTTTTGGAACCTGAAGAATCATTAAAGGTTTGGAATATCCCTCCTCCTAGTTTTGTTTCTATAACTTCATGTTTTGTTGGATGATCCTTTTCCATCATGCATGGTGGTGCATTTGCTTTGGGATCTTTCATGAGAGGGCCCATTTATGTGAGAGACTCTATGAACTGAGCCATCGTAAGCATTTTCCAATTTGCTCCAAAAAGACATGCTTTGAATGGAAAGTGGAGACATATACAATGTATTTTGGTCTAGCTTGGCCAAGATTGTTAGAATCAGTGTTTCTTTTGTGTAGACTTGTCAATACCACATTCACCCAAACTAAAATAGAAAAGACTTAAATTTAGTAAAGAAATCATGTATATTATCCGACATGGTCTAAGGTATCCAACTCTACCTCAAGTGCTGCTGACCTTGCATCTCATCCTTCTTTCCAAAGAGTCCTTCCAAGGTGGTCAGATCTCGTTTGGAGTCTTGAATCGACAACATGAAACCATAAGTCAGTGGAGATTAACTCAAGAAGTAGTCTTGTGGCCTCATCCTTATGGTTCGCCTATCTGGTCTTCTCAGGCACTGATGTAGGTTATGTTTACATTAAGCCATAGATCAAATTATATAGTCCTTTCTTTTGAGTTGGAATGTGGCTTTGGATTCCATTCAAAATAAGTTATATGGTGTGAGTATTATCACTATACTTGATTGGATAAGTTTCATAAGCCTCCATCCTGCTATTGATTTTGAAAATATCCTGAAAACCTAAATCGTAGATTTTGAGATATGGCTATTTTCTTTTGTAGAAAACCAATTTTGGAGGTTGTTGAATTGTGCACCCTAGAAGGATAAAGTGCGACGATGCTAAATCACCACACCCTAGTGAAGAACACGGTGTGACAATTGTGAAAAATTGAATCGTCGCAGCCTATACACATCCAAGGTGCGACGTCGTCGCACTTTGGTTGTGTATAGGTTGTGACGATGCCTAGAAAAAGAAAATATCTTAAGTCTGAGTGTGACCATCGCACCCTTCTATAGGGATAGGATGCGACAATTCCAATCATGGCACCTTTTGATAGGGATAGGCCACGACGATTGCAGAACCTAGGTTTACTCAAATCCTCTTTTTCTCTTCCTGCATCTTGTGGGGTTTCTCCAGAAGCCCAACTCTTATCACCATGTTAGTGTTTCATGGAAAAATACACAGGAGACCTAGCTAAGCATGTACACAAACAAATATTATCCAAGAAAGGAAGAGGAGGAAGAATGAGAATCAATGTATATTATGATCTAATCAATGAATGAGTCTTCACTCATATAGGTAATGACATCCTATAATAGGAATACATGCATAATAGTAATGGTATAAAATTAGAGAAAGTCTAAAATAGAAATAGTCAGTTAACTCCCCTTTGAACTAGTGTTACTCCCATTGAACTAGTGTGCAAAAAATATAAATTTCGAACAAGCTAGACACTTAGAATGCGTTAACACAATTAATTCCATTGGAGGCCGGGTTCAACTACCTGCTTAGTTGACACAATTGTACCTTCATACGAATAAGTAATTACACCTGACATTAATATTGAGACATGTGAATTAATGATGAAATTCCCCCATCAATCTCCTACCTATGATATGAACGAGGCATATGACTTCATCTCACTTTTATTCACACCCGAGTAATGGGAGTACATAAATTGAAGTTGTGCATCTAAATCCAAAGTTGCAGAATTCTTAAATCAACCAATAGGAAATCGTAGACATGTCAAGAATCATAGGACAAGTAGTAGATTCCTTGGTTGATCCAAGGACAAAAACCAAATTGGACAGAGTGGGTGCAACTGAGTTGGAAGCACACCTGCAAAAATTTTTGGGGCTTGAATAGAAGAAATTGACTGGTCTCTACATTGGAATAATTTCACTGTGTGGGGAATGGAAGTTGGTGTATGGAAAGGTGAAATATATTTCCTACACCAGGAAGGTATCTAACACATTTTGGGTGCCCCTCATATTGCAGAGTTCGATGACTAGAAGGAAGAAGCTGCAAAGATTATGGTGAGTCAATACCAGAATGGGAATCTATCTCTAAACTTCCCAACTGGAATCACTGAAGGTATGATACACAAAATCATCGGAATCCCACATGGGGGTACTCCTATCCCAAAAACCCTAAACTCTACTAGATTCAGTTCCTCACTGGAAGAACCACAACAACAAAAAATTCAAAAGGGTTATTAATCAATAGAGTAAACAACCTTTGGGAGAAATGGAAATGCATAATAATCTCATTGTGCTTTACAATTGCAGGTCAAGCTTCATATGTGAAGTTGACAATGTTGGAACCATTTGGCCAAATTCTTGAGTCAGGGGCACAGTTCGACTAGGAAGAACACTTAGTTGCACTGATTAAAATAAATTGTGAGTGCCAAGAAAAAGGTTGAGCCATCAAGTTTTTATCCTTGTTAATATGGCTCGCCATGAGCCAATAGTAAGCCTTGTCGGGGGAACCCAAGTTCACATAAATAGACTCTGACCATGAAAATAATTTTTTTTTTCTACTTAAGAGTAGTGGTTGTTGGAATCCTCCATTAAAAGTACTATTTAATTTGGTAAATAAATCTAAGTAATATAATACAAGTGGAAGCGGAGAATTGTAGAGGATTTATACAAAGTGCCTATATTCAATTAATCCTTGACTACACCAATCTCTAGTGTGGAGTCAACGGAGGGCCAACGCCAAAACAACTAGAATACTAGCCAACGAAGTTCCAAATATTTTAGGAGCTTGACAGACAATTGGGATTTGAAGCACCAATCCCATTGGAGGTATTGAGTGATCATTCAACCATTTTAACACCATTTATTGATGGAGAATAGGAAGAATAAATATAAGTGATCTTATATACAATACCATTTGTTTCAAATATGGACATAAAAGTAGCTTGATAAATTAGACTCAAGAGCTAAAGAGAAAATAGTAGGAAAAAGAGTTAGAGGGTAACCAAGCAGTCGATGTTGAGGCAGTCCTAGAGGACGTAAAAATCATATGGAAAAAGAAATTTTAGTCAAACACTAATCTCGACTTTAACGATCCCTTAATCAGAGAAAAAAATTATTTATTCACGAACAAGTTAGTCGAAAGAACTCGACTAAGAGAAAAACAAGCTCGATAGGATGAAGTTGTCATCTAGAAAATTTTGAAGTTGAGCGTAGGGACATAATTTAAAGAAGCTATGGAAACGATTAATGTAAAGAGTGACAAAGAAAATAAACCAAAGCATATCTATATAAGCATGTAGATACAAAGAGGACAAAAAAGAAACAAGGATGGAGGATCAAGCAAAGAGAAAAAGAAACACATGTGATCGATTAAGTTCTGACACATTAGTAAAAAATTACTCGACCTGACCCTAGTAAAAAACGCATTCCAAAGAAGCAGCACAAAAATATAAGCATAGTCAACCTTAAAACAAAATCACCACCACCTAAGGCTACTCTAATTATTGAGGAAACAACAACATAAAAGGAGATTAAGAAACATAAGAATAAATGGAGGGCACGACGCTGAAAAAATATCATTAGATGTAAGCATTTCAGATTCACCCCCTAACAATAGTAATCAAGAAAGTGCATTCGCCAGGTCGAAAGATGGCGTACAACACACAAAATGGAACTGCCAAAAGACACCATGATGAATTGAACCTGGATGGGATTTGAATCCTACTCAGATGACTACAAGCGGAGGCAATTTAAAAGAAAGAATGTGACCATCTTCAATCTAGGCACAAGATCGCAAAGAAGATAGAAGGAGAAATAGTTGCAAACACTTAGGGTTCAACACATACCATTCCCACCCAAAAATCATATTATGCACAACCTATTACAGTACCATTGGATGAATCTGATCCCATAGAGAAATTCAATATAGAAACAGAGAAGACCTAGCAGGAAAATCATCCTAAACAATCGACCGACAGATATAATAATTTCAGCACAAGGTCTCCCAAGAAGACAAGAAACCCACCATAAAATCCTCCTTTAGGAAGCACTTACAAAGGCTAGTTGTACCCTCCAGAGCAGACTGAAAACACAGATCAAAACAATGCACAAGGTCAAAAAAATGGTGGAAGAATAAACCTGACAATAAACTAGAAGTAGAATTGCTAAAAAACAAATCACGAAACAAGATCCAAACAAAGGAAATCATGCGAAAAAGAACAAGAAAACATATTCATGTAAGCTTCCCGAACAAAATATATGCAAGGTGGAATAAAAGAGAAGAAAATACATAAGAAGGATAATACTCCAAAAGTAATCACCTTCATAGCCTTCAATCCAGTCGGGTCAATAGAACCACATGTAGAAATATTATTTGATCCAACAGTAGCATCATATGAACATATGCTTGAGTTATATACTGAAGTGACCAAAGAAGCAACAAACCAATGGAAGAGAGCCATGAAGGATGGTTCTTATATACTGAAGTGACCAAAGAAGCAACAAACCAATGGAAGAGAGCCATGAAGGATGGTTCTTGACTGACAACAAGAAGAAATAAAGATAAATAGATATTCAATGATGAAACATTGCTCTCCAAAGAGAAGTTAGGCATTGAACACCCGATAGAAGGATTAGACCCTCTAACAAAAATAAAAAATTTGGTCGAATTAGTCATACATACAGGTTCTAACAATCAGTTGGAAGTATAGTGCCCAAGATGGAAAAATAAAAAACTTAGGAAAATACATAGAATATCATTAAGAAGTAATCAGGTTGTATTGGTTCAGCAAACAACAACAATTCTGCAATTGGAACATGGGAAATTCAAGGAAGTACAATAGCAATTAGAACTAGATAACTCACAAGAAGAAATCCTCGATACATTACTCAACAACTGGCCATCATATTTTTTCTCAACCTACAACAAGCTCAAATCACAAAGAACAATAATTATTGATCTAAGAAGAACAAGAGAACTCACCTCGGACACAAAATGTACAATGACCATATCGACCCACATTGCAAAAGAAAAGACAGTGGAAGAAAAACTATCAAAAAAAGAGAAAGAGTGGTTGAGAGAGGCAATCAAAGCTCAAGCATCAACAAAGAAATCCATTAAGCACCTTGACCAAATCAAAAATAAAAATCAATAAGCCTAACATAATTTTGACCCAGAGTAGGTTCATGTACAAGAAAACTCCTGAATGACAAGCTAGATTTTTTGGGGAAAATGAAATAAGTGAGGATAGAGGCACAATAATCTATTGAAGAATGGAATAATGTTTCACACCACTTGCAAGAAATAGCTCCAAGAATCTACCAGAAAACATTTGGAGGAATGCCACATCAACTCACAGAACAGTCAGAGGACGCATCAACTTATCAACATAAATTTTAGTTTTTCAATCCCACACCGTCTGATTCAAACATCCCGACCACCAACCATCAGTCAAGAACCCCAGAGGAATTCATCGAAGGATCAAACAAGTCACATGTACAAGTTAAAATGACATCTCTTCTACCAATGTAAGAATGCATGAGTGGGAAATTCCTGAAGAAACACATGAGAAGATCATGTGACCAAAAATAAATCCATGAACAAGCTGGTGACATTCAAGAAAATTGACTCGAACACTTCTCGACAACAACATATTATTTCTTCTTCGATCCCATCTTTCTCATTCTCATATTGTAATATTTTTAAACATGATATAACCTACTAGTGAAAACCTCTTCAGGGGGCACCAAGAGAGTTTGTCAAAAAATTTCAATGTAATAGCCATAGTCCCCCTTTTATCGGGACGAGCAAGGAATTGAGGAGGAGGGGGGTGTTGTAGGGGATAGTCGACTCTACTGACTAGACTCAACAGTCGACTGCAGAAGCTGGCTAGGGAAGTCGATCAAATAGACAGTTAGAGTCAACCAACCGAGTTGTTAACAAATGTAATCGATTGATAACTATATATCATATGTGTGTGTGTTTCTATTTAATGGAAAGAAAAAGGTTGTTTTTCTATCTAATAAAATTCATTGATGGTTCTCCCAATTCTTGTGTATCTCTACTTATGTCTCTATGTGCTTCTATATGTAATATTGTGATGTGTGTTTCTCTGTGTAAGGATCTATCGGTAACTTCTCGTACTTTCCCTTAGACTACAACAACAACCATGGCCTTCTTCTATAGTTTAGTATCATCTAATCCCATTGCCTCTCTAATAGTTATACAATCATCATTAGTAATATATAGAACAAAAGTGGAACAAAAATTAGGTGGGATATACCTTCTAGTTTCTTTCTTTCCCAAACCGATATCCTCAATATTGGAGCCTAAGGTTCTTCCTCTTTTGGTTCATCTTCTTTTGTTGAGTTAGATTCTTCACCCTCTAACTCATAATCTAACATCTCTAGTTATTCTTCTTTTGGCTGGACATCTTATTTTGGAATATATTTAATCTCTCTAAATACAACAACCTAATTGTAAATAGTCTTATTTGTTACTAGATTCCAAAGTTTATAACCTTTTATACCATCTTTATAACAAATAAAGATTAATTTTTCAAATTTAGTATCCGTCTTACTCCTATTTTCCCTTGGAACATGCACATAAGCATCACAAAAAAACTTTGAGATGTTTGAGAGAGGGTTTTTTACCAATCAATGCCTCATGTGGATTTTTTTCAACTAGTGGTGATGCAAGTGATTGATTTACCAAGTAACATGCAAAATTCCATTGCCCCTGTCCAAAATTCATGTGATAACCTTGCATCACTAAGCATAATTCTTTCATTTTCCATCAGCTTCATGTTCATTATCTATGCAATGACACCATTCTATTGATATATGTATGGAGTAGTATTTTCCCTTGTTGTTCTTCACTTCTTGCATAATTATTCTAGCTCATTTTCGCAAAACTCTCCATCATTATCTGTTGTTAACACCTTTATTTTCTCCTATGTCTAGTTATTTAGAAGAGCCTTAAACTCTTTAAATTTATCAAAATATTGGATTTCTTTTGGAGGAAATAGACCCATGTTCCTTCAGAAATCTTCTACGAATGAAACATAATAACAAATTAACATAGTGATAGAATAGGAATATCTCCAAAAACATCATTGTGTATTAACTTCAAGATTCATTTTTCTATTGTATCACTAGATGGGAATCTCACTCGATTCTATTTACCATATATGCAATGCTCACATAAATTTAAGTCTAATGAAGACATACCTTCAACCATACCTTTACCATGTAATGCTCAAAGGCCCCTCTCTCCAATATGTCCTAATATATTATTCCATAGAATTGCAAGGATAGTAGGAGTCCTATTTTCTTCATTGATAACCTTAGGAGTGACAAAATTGTTACACTCGTCATTAATATTGTTTCCCAGTATCTTGTACATAGTTCCAATACAAAATCCCTTCATTAACATCATTTTTCCTCAAACCATATTTCATGTGTCCTTTTCAAATATAGTATGCACACCTGCATCACCCATCTTACTTACAGATATCAAGTTTTTGGCCAAATCTGGAATGTGCACAATCCTAGGAGAGTTCTAATCCTTCCATAATTTAGTAGTGACTTGAACCTTCCACATCATACAATTTTGGTTGTTGAGTTGTCTCCTAAGAAAATATAACCTCCATTTTACTTTTCATATTCACCACTCCCTATGAGGAGTCATATGAAATGAAGCACTCGATTCAATCAACAATATATCATGATCTGAATCTGTACTAGTAGATGCCAAGTAAATGTCACCTCCTTCCATGGAGGTTTTTGTTTTTGTGTAGGAGACCTCATTGTATCATTAGATCCCTTACTTTTATCAACACTCTTAGATCTACAATATTTCTTATATTAGCACCCAACTTTATCACATTTCCAACATTTCCTTGTAGATTATCCTAGAGATTTAGATCTACCTCTAGATTTAGACATGCCTCCTAAAGATGCATTTTTCATCTCCTATGGATGACCTCTTATATAAAAAAACATCCTTGGCCACACCCTCCATGGATTTTCTCCTCATTTCCTTTAATAAGAATAATACAACTACATCCTCAAACCTTAATGTGGATTGAGTAGTACTACCAACTTCTACAACCAAATTATCCCAAGAGTTTGGAAAAGAACATAACAAGGTAATGCACTTATCTTCTTTGTCCATATTAATATCAACGTAGACAAGTTGAACTACTATATTATTAAAGAAATTTAGATTCTCTGTTGTGGATTTTCCATCCTCCATATTAAGATAATACAACTTCTTTCAAAGAAACAACTTGTTTACTAGAGACTTTGATTGATATGTAAATTCCCTAAATTTTCCCGCAACTTCATTATAGTTTCTTTTCCAAAGGAATTCAACAACACCAAATCTGAGAGGAAAAGTCAAATTGTACTTCTCACCTTTCTTTCCAAAAATTTCCAATATTCTTTCAACATACCAGTGGGTTTTGTACCTGGATCCACAACAACCTACTATTTTCTATCTACAAAAATATCTTTCATCTTTATATTCCATAACTCAAAACTTTGGTTGTTAAACTTATCTTTTTCTATTATTGTATTTTTTGCCATTTTATTTACACAAGATTCACTATGCAAAGCTCCCACTCAAACACAAGTTTAACGTAGATGCAAGATACCCTTGCTCTTCACATAATGTGTTAAACCCTAGCAACAAAGGCATCCCCCTAAAGCCAATAACATTTTTTTATACCAAATGAATATTTTGATAAACCTATGCAAGAATAGAAATACTAACATAATCTAAAATAGATGAAATAACAATGGCACTCACACAATGCATACAGATTTACCTTGAAAACCCTTAACTTGGAAAACCAACATAAGTAAGAGTTGCTCCTCTCTCAATCTTATTGTTTTATCTTCACCATTTACAACACAATATTTATCTATTCCATAGCATCCAAAACCATAATATGATAACTTGGATTAGATTACAACCCTATTTCCTTAAGGGGAATTAGTTTACAATGGGATGAAAAACTATTGGCCAAGAAATCACAAAACATACAAAAAATGGAACCAAAATTTTCTTTTGGGGGGCGATTGTTCCCCCATGCCTGTTGAATTATTGTAACTTTGAAGAATATTCTACTTATATTTGAGTAATTATTGTATAGATAAAATCCCCTTTTGTGGATTGATCAAGTCAGGTCTTGTATAATATCAAATCCCTTTTTGTGGATTGGTCAACATGTATTTGTATGGTGGTATTTGTAAAGTCGGTCCCTAGTAATTGTAAAGTGGTTTTAGCCACTTCTAGAAGAATTTGGCTCCACCAAGTGAAGAGTTACAACCCTAGCACCACCTTGCAACTTGAATTTATATGTGATGATGATGTCTCATTTGAACACACTCACTACACTAGCTTTGCAGCTATGAATAAGTGTGCAAGTCTTGAAGGAAGCATTATTGCATGTAAGTGTGATGTCAAGGAGGGTTCTTGGTCCATGTCTTGGTATTTCTTGGTGAAGTGGTGTGCTAATATTCCTAGTGAAGGAGTAGAGGAGGACCTTATGTTTGGTCTTTGATCTATCTATATTGAGGATTTTTTTGTTGAGTTTTCTCCCCCATGAGGGTTTCCCAGGATAATATGTGTGTCTTTAATTATTTATGTGATTTCCTCTCTTTCAATGATCTTATTATATGCAACTAATGTGATAAATGATTATAATAATAAAGAATAAAAGTAACTGCTATTTCTATAAGTAAAACTTCAACAGGGTATCAGAGCATGCATGAAAGATACCAAATCACAGTTGATAAGAAGCGACTAGCCTCAACACACCCTCTCCAAAATCCAGTTTTCAGTATTGCAACTACTACAAAATTAAGGTTTCTGCATAAAACCTAAGTGTGGTGTTTTCCCTGTTCAAGGAGGACACTAGGGGAAGTAACCACATCTAGGAGCTCACCCTAGGAGCACACATCTAGTCCCTGGATCAAAATTCCAAAATTTGAAGTTTGAGAAATTAGGGTTTCCTCATAAAACCCTAAGTTGCAGTTGTAGTATCAATTGTGATTACAGTTCCAGTTCCTTAGTGCGAGTTCCTTTGTGCCAGTTCCTTTATGACAGTTGTAGTGTCAGCACCAGTTGCAGTGAATTTTTTTGTGAAGTACTTGGACTAATTTTTATTTTCCTAGTGCGCCTTACCCTAGAAAATCCCCAACTACCTTTAAATTACAAGTTGCAACACCTTCTAAGTTTTAAAGGTTTGTTATTTATTGCTCCTATTGTTGGATGGTGCCACTACCTGACGATACTATCATAGGTATGTACTTACATATTTTTAATCTGTATCATTATTTTTAAAGGGTATTTGCACCCCATGTTTGATTATTTTGATATGCATCTATTTTTTATGGAATTATTGTGATCTTATGAATATCCAGGTTGCATTTTGATCTGTTGAAGTTACCGTACTAATCATTGGTCAAAATTAAACTCAAAGTATTAGATTGATCAAAGTTGAGATTATAGAGACTATTCACTAACCCAGTTTTCTATCAAGAAAGTATATTATCTTAGTACAAAGGACATGTTGAATAAAATACTTGTCATTTTGAGTGGAGACTCAGAAGAAAAGAAACACACTCATTCTTGAGGACAAGACTCCAGGTTCCAGGCAGGTCACAAGTGATAGTTCTGAAGGAGCTACTATGAAGATTGTTCTTTCTATTTTATTATTATTATTATTATTATAAAGAGTGTTATTCTTGTATGTTGTTTCTCCCTTGTTCTTGTTCTGGGAAGGTCACAGGTGATAACCCCGAGAAATCTATAGTGACGATTGCAGGAGGAAACATATTAGATGATACATGGAGAAAACTATCCAAGTTGTATACATGACCATATACATCCATGTACCAAAGAAGATGAAGAAGAAGCTACTTTTGAGATACAAAGTATCTCATATGGAGATTGATTGTAAGGAGCAGAAGGCTCCAAAGATAACCGAAAATTAGAATATAACTCACAATAGACTTGGTCAATGGATAATGAAGCCACCTTGATAGGAAGCATAATTCATTTGAAGTCCGACTCATCTTTTCATATTAAGACTTGGTATTGAACACCAAATATATCCTACAGAGACTATGAATTTTTTTTTAGACTCAGAAGAAATCAAGACTAAGAGTAAGCCTAATCTCAAAAACGATCATATGGGAAAAAGAGACATCTTCTAGGACTGGCAGAGAGATGCCATGAGTTGAGAAGACTAGATCGTAGCTTCAGAGACCTCTGGGAGACATGAAATCTCCTAAGAATATTCCCTTGTTTCAATGACAGAGAAGGAAGCTAGTCAGAAGGACTGGGATATGGATTTTTCCTTAAGACCAGAAGGGAAGTCGGTGGTGACTTCCAATATTGATCTAATAGATCAAGCATGTTGCAAATAACAATATAGATACATACAAAGTTAATTTGTGTCGATAGGATTATCCCAACAAGATGGAGAAGACACTTTCTTCAGTAATCGAAGAAATAGTTCCATTGTTCGTGAAGACAATTAGAACAACCATGATTCTGATACAGTATGAGACTTAGGGGGAGAAATACCTATATTTGAGATTGATTTACCTCCATGAAAGAAGAAAAGATACCTTCAGTATCATTCACTCTTAGTTTCAAATGAAGTTGTTGCCATGATAGAACAGAGGAGCTACTCTTAGAGTTTAGCATCTACAATGAGAATAGAGTAGTCATTCTCATATTTAGAAATAACATCTGTAGGTGCAGAGTCTTGGTTCCAGAAGAAATAGTTGCAAAAAAAGTAGGGGACATAATCTCAAGCAGTGAGACAGATAGTGCTTTACAGAAAGCACATAGAACCAAAACATGATTATGCAGATTGAGTTGCAACTGAGCAAGTGTACCAGGATGGTACAATGTGATGTGAAAATTTGGTTTCTAGGTATAGGACAGGAAGACTCATGTATGCAAGTTGAAGCAAGCTCCAAGAACTTGGTATGGCTGGATTGATAGTTTTCTGACGAGATTGAGATTTACCAAGAGTAAAGTTGATCCCAACCTTTACTTCAAGATTGAGAATGATGGACCAGTTATATTGCTACTATATTTCGATGATTTTTTCTTGACAGATGAAGAAAATATCATCACATATTATAAGAAGAAGCTTGTCGTTGAATTTGAAATGAAGGACCTGGACCTCATGGACTATTTATTAGGTCTTGAAGTATGGTAGAGCCCAGAAGAGATTATCCTTAATCGAGGAAAGTATGTTGTGGAAATTCTGAAGAGATTCAACATGATGGAATGTAGAGCCATGTCCACTTCTATGGAGACAAATACGAATTTATTGGTTGATACTTCGTCAGAAATAGTTGATGTTACTCTATACAGACAAATGATTGGTTCATTGATGTATATGACCAATACCAGACCAGATATATGCTTTGTTGTGAACACATTGAATCAGTATATGGTGGAGCCTAGACGTGTTCACCTTGTAGTTGCAAAGTATGTGATGAGATACCTTAAGGGTACGTTGGACTATGGCCTAGTTATATTGGAGACTGTGAATTCATATTTTATGGCTATACTAATTCAGATTGGGTTGGAAGTGATTGAGACAAAAAAATCACTTCAGGATGTTGTTTCAGTTTGGGTTCAGCCATGACTTCGTGGAAAAGCAGGAAGCAATCCAGTATTTCTCTCAGTACGATAGAAGTAGAGTACATTGAAGCATACTCCACCAGTTGTGAAGCCATATCGATTCGGAAGTTGTCGACGTGTTTGTTCAATATGGAGATGGAAGCTACCATGATTTTATGTGATAACTGGAGTTGCATAAAGATGACAGAGAACCCAATGTTCCATGATAAGACAAATCACATAGAGATCTAGTATCACTACATTCATGACATGGTGCAGAAGGGAGTTGTAAATCTCCAATATGTTGGCATAGATGAGCAGGTTGCAGATGTGTTGACTGAGCCTCTTTCTCATGTGAAGTTTAAGTACTTTCGAGACAAGCTTTGTGTAGTTCAAAAGGACCTCCCTCGAAAGGGGGAGTGATGTTGATGATACTATGGTATCCTAACCAACAACGGGTAGTTCAGTTAGGATTTTATATCCTAGGGGACTGATCATCCCTGGGTAGATCCCAAAGATCCGGTAAGGACGGTCTATTAGAGTACCTATGCATGTATATGCCAGCTATGGTTAGTAGTGGTAGCTCAGTTAGGATTTTATATCCTAGGGAATCTTATGATTCTTGGGAAAATCCTGAAGGTCCAGTAAGGACGGTCTGTCAGAGGACCACATGGTAGCTCAATTAGGATTTTATATTCTAGGGAATATTATGATTCTTAGGTAGATCCTGAAGGCCTTGTAAGGACGATCTCTCAGAGTACCATGTGGTAGCTCATTTAGGATTCTATATCCTCTAGAATCTTATGATTCCTGGGAAGATCCCGAAGGTCCGATAAGGACGGTCTGTTAGAGTACCACATATCGTGTTGTTAATGCACCTACCTCAGTTTGTTGTCACATATTGATGTTGATGTTCCAGCTTCGTTTTATCAGTGTTGATGTTCAAGCCTCATGCTAGTGATGTTGATGTTCCAACTATGTGTTGTCAATGTTGATATTCCAGCTTTGTGTTGTCGATGTTGATGTTCCAACTTCATGTTGTTGATGTTGATGTTCCAACTTCATGTTGTTGATGATGATGATGTTACTTCAGCTCTGTGATGTAGATGATGATGATGTTCAGTTTCTATTGATGTTGATGATGAGAAAAACTTTCGATGAACTATAGATATGAACGACATTGCTCCCAATGTTGATGATGACGTCCCCTCCTCTTGATGAGGTATTGAGTCCATTCAATTTTTGTTTATGTTGTCAGTAGAATACCCTTCTTGTTAAGGAGGAGTGTTGAATTATTATAACTTCAAAGAATATTCTACCTATATTTGAGTCATTATTGTATAGATCAAATCCCATTTTGTGGATTGGTCAACATGCATTTGTATGGTGGTATTTGTAAATTCAACCCCTAGTAAGTGTAAAGTGGTTTTAGCCACTTCTAGGAGAAGTCGACTCC
The DNA here is from genome assembly GCA_010110895.2 of Picea sitchensis. Lineage (NCBI taxonomy): Eukaryota > Viridiplantae > Streptophyta > Pinopsida > Pinales > Pinaceae > Picea > Picea sitchensis. Next base: position 21,567 of record SNQJ01S0108588.1, read on the forward strand.
AACAAGTGAAGAGTCACAATCCTAGCACCATCTCACAACTTGTATTTATATGTGAGGATGGTGTCTCATTTGAACACACTCACCACACTAGCTCTGGAGCTATGAAGACATGTGCAAGTCTTGGAGGAACTGCTACTACAATTAAGTGTGACATCAAGGAGGGTTCTTGGTCTGTGTCTTGGTATTTCTTAGTTAAGTGGTGCACTACTTTTCCTAGTGAAGGAGTAGAGGAGGATATTGTTTTTGCTCTTTTGTATATCTATATTGAGGAAGTTTTTGTTGGGTTTTCTCCCCCATGAGGGTTTCCTAGGATAATATGTGTGTCTCTAATTGTTTTTGTTATTTCCTCTCTTTCAATGATCTTATTTATGTAGCTAATGTGCTAAATGATTATAATAATAAAGAAGAACAATAACTTCTAGTTGTATAAGTAAAAATTCAACAATGCCTCCCTAACTGGAGGGTGATCACCCCCTGAGAAACTCTTTTCTCTAGTATGAGACTAACTCTGCCTACAAAGAGTATAGCACATGCTCGACAAATATCTACCTAAAAAACACTTTTTTTTCGAGGTGTTTTCCAATTAGATGGCTAATCTTATGTTTTTTGAAGTTGTTACAATCCAATGAGAAGTCTAATCAAAAGGTATTTTGAATCATCCTACTAGTATTTCCATAGGAATGCCTAGGGGGAACACTACCATCGAGGTTCTACAACTTCACCTTAGTACTTGTAGTGCTCTTGGCAAGATGGACCAAAGACAACAAACATATGTTATTTAGATATAGGAAAACCATTAATCGAAGGTATCAAACTTGCTCTACTATATCAATTTGTTCCATCAATTTATACAAAATAGAGCTTGATATTTTAAGTGCATTGAGGAAGGTTGTTTCTCATAGTCATCTTGCAAGCTATACAAAGGGTTGCACCAATTCTCCTTGAATTAGAGCACTACATAGTTAGTTGTAGATGGATATAAAGTGTTACTTGGAAGGTAAAACAATGCCACTTGATGAACTTATTGATTTGTATATGAGTTTCCCCACCATGTATGGACCTATAATTTATGTACACTGAACAAGAGCATGGTCTTGAAATCACTTGGTAGATAATTATTATTGGTTAATTTTGTTTCAATCTTCTAATTTAGTTATTTTTTTAGCAAGATTCACAGTAAGGGAATGCTAAAGTATGGGGGTTACTCCCTTATAGAAGATTACTTTTATTAAAAAATAATATAGAAATGCACATTGTTTGGGAAATGTAAATTCAAATGAAATATTCTCTAGCAAATTATAAAAACATGTTTTTTAAATATTTGGCCATGGGTTCCATAAGCCAAGATGGGTTGTTGTGCATTGAAATTTAGTATAAAAGTTTAAGGGAAAGGTGGACTCCAATTATTAAAAAAAAAGGGAATGAGTAGCATATCCATCAACAACCTGTGTACCCATTTCATATTAAAAAAAAAGGGAATGAGTAGCATATCCATCAACAACCTGTGTACCCATTTCATATTCTTCAGCCAAAGATCTAGATCCAAAGGCGGCACTTAAAGATCCAACACCAGTAGCAGCATATCCAATTCTAGCACCAACAATAGCATATTCTATTGTATACCTTGATCCAGTCAAAGAAGCAACACCTATTGCACTTGAACAAGAATATATATAGAACTAAATATATGAAAATAACAAGAAAATTTAAATTATAAAATAATAAATTTAAAAAATTAAGGAAATTTTGAACTAGATATTCATTCTTTTCAATTTATTTTGATGCAGTCAACAATTACTTTTTAAAAAATGTGTTCATAGAAAATCTTTTTCCTTACATGTGTAATAGAATCCATTGGATTCGTTCCCATATTCATTCCTGAAATGCTATACAAATATATAAATATGAGTTTATTCAAATGTTTCCCACATGCATAATATCTTGAATCAACATTTATCTTAAAGATTTTTTTACTCTATTTAACATGCGTAAATGCGTAAATGTTTTCCAAAGTGCTTTACTTTTTTTTTATGACGAGTAAAAAGATAAAAAACAATTCATATAATTATAAACCAGAATAAATATTGATAATATCTTAAGATTATCAATTTTCTTTGAATCATATATTAGATTTATTTTTTGGACATCTTTGTGATAAAAAAAAAACATTTTTAGACATTTCAAAGTTGAGAAACATTTACCCATCCCAGAAAACATGGAAGACATTCCAAAAACATTCTTGATTTCACAAAAAAATGTTCCATGAAGAGCATCCTCATGTCCCATGGGGAAATGAAACATCCCATGTGATCCTCCCACCCCATGTGGAGAGGGAAATGCTAGAGATGTATCCTCAATTTAACACAAGAGAAAACAAATTTAACACAAGAGAAAACAAATTAGAAAAAATAATGATTTATAAAAATTAAGTTATTTTAAAGCTCATGTACTTTGTATATAGAATATTTCTTTCTTACTCATTCATTCATTCACATATTATTGTGTCACTTTTCCATTTCATAAGTAGAGAAGGAAATGCTAGGGATGTATTCTCAAGGTTAATAGAAAAAATAATAGAAAAAATAATAGTTTATAAAAATTAATTTATTTTAAAGCTCATCTACTTTGTATATAGAAGATTTATTTCTTACTCATTCATCATATATCATTGTATCACTTTCCCATTTCATAAAATAAGAGAAAACAAATTTCGTAACATAAGAGAAAACAAATGATAAGAAATAATGGTTTATAAAAATTAATTCATTCATCATATATCATTGTATGACTTTCCCATTTCATAACATAAGAGAAAACAAATTTCGTAACATAAGAGAAAACAAATGATAAGAAATAATGGTTTATAAAAATTAATTGTATCACTTTCCCATTTCATAACATAAGAGAGAGAAAACAAATGAGGAGAAATAATGGTTTATAAAAATTGGGTTATTTTAAAGCTCATATTTTGGTATATAAAATATTTGTTTCTTACTCATTCATCCATATAAAGATTTCTTTCTTACTCATTCATCCATATATCAATGTACCATTTTTCTATTTTCATAAGATTTCATTAATGGTTTATAAAAAATAGGTTATTTTAAAACTCGTATATTTGGTATATAAAATATTTATTTCTTACTCATTCATTCATATAAAGATTTCTTTCTTACTCATTCATCCATATATCAATATACCATTTTTCCATTTTCATGAGATTTTATTAATAGTTTATAAAAATTGAATTATTTTTAAGATAATATATTTGGTATATAAAATATTTATTTCTGTACTATTTTTCCATTTTCATTATTAATGGTTTATAAAAATTGAATTATTTTTAAGATCATATATTTGGTATATAAAATATTTATTTCTTATTCATTCATCCATATAAAAATTTACTTCTTACTCATACATCCATATATCAATGTACCAATTTTCCATTTTCATAAGATTTCATTCATATATTATTGTACCATTTTCATAAATAAAAAATTCCCATCTTCATAAGATTTCATCCATATATCATTGTACCACTTCTCCATCATAAAAAAATTTAAAAGTGTAGTTTTCAAAAATACCAATATATCATTATACCACTTCTCCATTTTCATAACATTTTAAAAAGTATATTTTTTAAAACATACCAATTATGAGACCCATTGAAATTCCCTATTATAGATGACAGATTTGGTAGGGGCCGACATTCTTGAAGCAGTGGAGGAGTCAAGGAAAACAAGATTTATGGCTAGGTCATTAAATTCGACCTTTGTAGTACTAATCCCCAAAGTGAGAAAGCCTACCAGTTTTGGGGACTACAAACCTATTGCACTTTGTAACCTGGCATATAAGATTATTACAAAACTGATAGCTGATAGGATGAAGCCAATTCTTTCCAAGTTTCTATCGGGGGAAAAACTGGGGTTCCTAAAGGGTAGACAGATTTTGGATGTGGTTGGAACGGCCCATCAATGTCTTCACAGTATTAAATATAAGAAGTTAAAATCTCTCATTCCAAAATTGGACTTGCAAAAGGGCTAGGACTGTGTAAATTGGGACTTCTTACAGATGACTTTACTTCAAACTAGATTTGGGCTTATGTTAACAAATTGGATTATGAATTGTGTGAACACAACTTCCTTCATGATATTAATAAATGGCAGGACAACTTCCTTCTTCCACATTGGCCATGGATTAAGGCAAGGTTTCCCCTTATCTGCATTTTTGTTCATACTAGTGATGGAAGGTCTAAGCCTCATGCTTAAAAAGGCTCATTCAGAAGGGAAAATTACAGGATTCTAAATCTCTAGGCTTCATAGGATTCTAAATCTTTTTTTTGTGGACGTTGTCCTTATCATGACAGGTGGTTTCCTTGAGGAATGGTCGGAGATAAAAATATATATTTCATTATTTCTGCAGAGCGACGGGTTTGAATATAAACTATCTCAAATCTTCCTTCCATTACTCAGGGATGCAGGAGGATGAACTGTTAGGACTCAAGGAACCATTTTCTTTCAATTTTGTGGATCTTAAGGAAGGCCTTCGGTACTTGTGCTTTTTCCTCAAGCCAAATAACTACAGGATTGGAGATTGGCACTAGCTTATCAATAAATTAGAGTGGAAGATTGGTCATTGGTGTCATCGATGGTTGTCCCTGAGAGGAAGGTTTATACTTGTCAAAGCAATGCTTGAGAGTATGCCATTATATTGGATGACGATGGCTATTATTCCTTATACATTTCTAAAAATGATTAGGAAATTGATGTTCAATTTCTTGTGGTCGGGCAATGGGAGTAGAGATCGCATACATCTATGCAAATGGGAGTCCTTAGCCAAACCAAAATCATTTGGTGGTTGGGGGATCAAGAATCTGTTGGTTTTCAGTAGAGCTATGACTGCAAACACTCTATGGAGATTCTTTATGAAGAAAGGCCTATGGCATGGAGTTATGAAGGATAATACTTTCCCTCAACCCCGGTGGTGTCTTGGCTAAGATTCCCATCAGTTAGGGCACACAACGTCTCCAACACCTGGAGATGTCTATTAAAATCGTTGCAGGTTATCAAATAGGGGTTAGCTGGGAATCCTGGGTTTGGCCACACTATATGTCTCAAAGAAGATGTTGTTCTTGGACTGGGTAGAAAATCTTTGTTATTGGCTAAACTACTCACAACTCTTAAGAAATGGGGTATACACTATGTGTATCAGGCAAAAGGATCATGGAGGACCGAAACAGTGTTAGCACATTGGAAAACTAGTGGAGATCTTGGTTTCACAGCAGTGGAAACCGCTAAATGGGATCGTTTTTGCAAACATTTAGTAAATTCAGGCATCTTGTTGACAGACTGTGTGGACACTCTTATTTGGAATGGGGGAGATAATTCATGTATCCTCACTGCTAAGAATGCATACGATACTTTGGAAACTAATCTGTGGATTTGTAGCACGAGTTGGTGGCATAGAACCTTGTGGGATTGGGATATTGCACTAAAGATTAAATTATTTTCTTGGTTGATGATGGAAGGGAGTATTCTCACTTGGGAAAATATACAGAGAAGAGGTTGGGTTGGTCCAAGTGTTTGTTGTTTTTGTTGCCAAGAGCCTGAAACAATGATACATTTAATGATGCATTGCAGAATCACCTAAGAGGTGTGTAATCAAAGCATCAAAACCCTCAAATTAAATTTTGAGTGGTTGACACCCTCAATTCAAATAAAAATCTTGGATTGGACAAGGATATTTCCAACACATACATCACTCCCTTTCAACACTTACTGGTAGGTGTGGGTGGAAAGGAACAGGGTCATTTTTTAGAGTGGTAGGCCCTCCACCATCTCAATTCTACACATGATATTTGGTAGCTTAGGGGATTCACATATACAATCCTTTCATGTCAAACCACATCAATCTAAACCTGTCCTGATGGAGGGAGTGCCAGCAGGATGGTTTGATGGGGCAACACAAGCTAAGCGCCTGGAAAGTGGATCGGGTGGACTCATAAGAGCATACCATAACACATAATTCAAATGGTTGCTAAAATGTGGACTAGGTACAAACACAAGAGCATAATTGTTGGGAGCTTGGGTTGCTTTAATGTTGGATACTAGACTACATCTATGTGACCTACAAGTATTTGGGGATTCAAGAATCATAATTCTTTGGTTAAATAAAAAAAAGTAACCTCTAGGTCATAAATTTGAAGTGTTGGAAAGATCAGATCAAGGAGCAGTGCACTAAATTTAGGAATATGGTCTTCTCTCATATCTACAAAGAATTCAATAAAGAAG
>SNQJ01S0108588.1:29413-40869 GCA_010110895.2 Picea sitchensis
CTATTTATCTTTATTTCTTCTTGTTGTCAGTCAAGAACCATCCTTCATGGCTCTCTTCCATTGGTTTGTTGCTTCTTTGGTCACTTCAGTATATAAGTCAAGCATATGTTCATCTGATGCTACTGTTGGATCAAATAATATTTCTACATGTGGTTCTATTGACCTGACTGGATTGAAGGCTATGAAGGTGATTACTTTTGGAGTATTATCCTTCTTATGTATTGTCTTCTTCTTTTTATTCCCTGCCTTTTGCACATCTTTTTGTCAAGTTTATTGTTGGACATGTTTTCTTGTTCTTTTTTTGCGTTATTTCTTTTGTTTGGATCATTGTTTCCCAGTTTTTTTTTTTGTGCTACCCTACTTCTAGCTGCATGTCAGGTTTATTCCTGCCACCATTGTTTCCTTGACCTTGTGCATTGTTTTGATCTGTGTTTTCAGTCTGCTCTGGAGGGTACAACTAGCCTTTGTAAGTGCTTCCTAAAGGAGGATTTTATGGTGGGTTTCTTGTCTTCTTGGGAGACCTTGTGCTGAAATTATTATATCTGTCGGTCGATTGTTTAGGATGATTGTCCTGCTAGGTCTTCTCTGTTTCTATATTGAATTTCTCTATGGGATCAGATTCATCCAATGGTACTGTAATAGGTTGTGCATAATATGATTTTTGGGTGGGAATGGTATGTGTTGAACCCTAAGTGTTTGCAGCTATTTCTCCTTCTATCTTCTTTGGTATGGATCTTGTGCCTGGATCAAGATGAACATACTTCTTTTCTTTTTTGGGCTCGTCTCCAGTTTGTGTCGATTCGAGTGGATTCGACCTATCCAGTGGGTTCGACTCGACTATGGTGTTATTTTTGGTAGTTCCATTTTGTAAGTTGTGGTCGACGTCTTCCGACCCCGAGTGTGATGCACTTTCTTGATTACTATTGTTAGGGGGTGAATCTGAAATTCTTGCATCTAATGATATTTTTTAGCGTCATGCCCTCCATTTATTCTTATGTTTCTTAATCTCCTTTTATGTTGTTGTTTCCTCAATAATTAGAGTAGCCTTAGGTGGTGGTGATTTTGTTTTAAGGTTGACTATGCTTATATTTTTGCGCTGCTTCTTTGGAATGCATTTTTTTAATAGGGTCAGGTCGAGTAATTTTTGACTAATGTGCTGCAACCAGAATCGATCGACATGTGCTTTTCTCTTGTTGATCCTCCATCCTTTGTTTCTTTTGTCCTCTTGTATCTACATGCTTATATAGATATGCTTTGGTTTATTTTCTTTGTCACTCTTTACATTAATGGTTTCCATAGCTTCTTTAAATTATGTCCCTACGCTCGACTTCAAAATTTTCTAGGTGACAACTTCATCCTATCGAGCTTGGTTTTCTCTTAGTCGAGTTCTTTCGGCTAACTTGTTCATGAATAGATAATGTTTTTCTCTGATTAAGGGATCGTTAAAGTCGAGAGTAGTGTCTAACTAAAATTTGTTTTTCCATATGATTTTTACATCCTCTAGGACTGCCTCAACATCGACTGCTTGTTTACCCCTAACTTCTTTTTCCTGCTATTTTATCTTAGTTAGAGTCTAATTTACTAGGTTACTTGCTGCCCTATCCATATTTGGAACAAATGGTATTGTATATAAGATCACTTATATTTATTCCTCCTATTCTCCATCAATAAATGGTGTTAAAATGGTTGAATGATCACTCGATACCTCCGATGGGATTGGTGCTTCAAATCCCAATTGTCTGTCAAGCTCCTAAAATATTTGGAACTTCGTTGGCTTGTATTTTAGTTGTTTTGGCGTTGGCCCTCTATTGACTCCACACTAGAGATTGGTGTAGTCAACGATTAATTGAATATAGGCGCCTAGTAGTAAATCCCTTCATAAATTTTCTCTACTCTCCACTTGTATGAGACATTATTTAGATTATTTACCCAAATTTTAAATAGTACTTTAGCTGGAGGAGATTCCAACAACCCAACTACTCTTGGTGAATTTTTTTTTAGTTTTTCACGGTCAGAGTCTATCTTAAGGTGAACTTGGGTTCCCCGACAAGGCTAACTATTGGCTCATGGTGAGCCATATTAACAAGGATAAAAACTTGATGGCTCAACCTTTTTCTTAGCACTCACAATTTCTTTTAATCAGTGCAACTAAGTGTTCTTCCTAGTCGAACTGTGCCCCTGACTCAAGAATTTGGCCAAATGGTTCCAACATTGTCAACTTCACATATGAAGCTTGACTTGCAATTGTAAAGCACAATGAGATTATTGTGCATTTCCATTTCTCCCAAAGGTTGGTTACTCTATTGATTAATAGCCCTTTTGAATTTTTTGTTGTTGTGGTTCTTCCAGTGAGGAACTGAATCTAGTCATTAGAGTTTAGGGTTTTTGGGATAGGAGTACCCCCATGTGGGATTCCGATGATTTTGTGTATCATACCTTCAGTGATTACAGTTGGGAAGTTTAGCCATAGATTCCCATTCTGATATTGACTCACCATAATCTTTGCAGCTTCTTCCTTCTAGTCATCGAACTCTGCAATATGAGGGGCACCCAAAATGTGTTAGATACCTTCCTGGTGTAGGAAATATATTTCACCTTTCCATACACCAACTTCCATTCCCCACACAGTGAAATTATTCCAATGTAGAGACCAGTCAATTTCTTCTATTCAAGCCCCAAAAATTTTTGCAGGTGTGCTTCCAACTCAGTTGCACCCACTCTGTCAAATTTGGTTTTTGTCCTTGGATCAACCAAGGAATCTACTACTTGTCCTATGATTCTTGACATGTCTACAATTTCCTGTTGGTTGATTTAAGAATTCTACAACTTTGGAGTTAGATGCACAACTTCAATTTATGTACTCGGATTACTTGGGTGTGAATAAAAGTGAGACGAAGTCATATGCTGCATTCATATCATAGGCAGGAGATTGATGGGGGAATTTAATTCATCCAACGACATCATTAATTCACATGTCTCGATATTAATGTCAAGTGTAATTACTTATTCGTATGAAGGGACAATTGTGTCGACGATGTTATGGTAGTTGAACTCATCCCGTCGGGAATTAATTGTGTTAACATACTCTCGGTGTCAATTTGTTCGAGAAATTTGTATTTTTGGCACACTAGTTCAATGGGAGTAACACTAGTTCAGTAGGAGTTAACTGACTAGTTCTATTTTAGACTTTCTAATTTTATACCATTACTATTATGCATGCATTCCTAATTATAGGATGTCATTACCTATATGAGTGAAGATCACTCACTCATTGATTAGATCATAATATACATTGATTCTCATTCTTCATATTTTATCTCTCTTCCTTTTCTTGATAATATTTTTTTATGTATGCTTTAGTTAGGTCTCCTGTGTAGTTTTCCATGAAACACTGACATGGTATAAGAGCTGGGCTTCTTGGAGAAACCCAGACAAGAGAGAGAAGAGAGAAAGAGGATTTGAGTAAACCTAGGTTCTGCAATCGTCGTGGCCTATCCCTATCGAAAGGTGCAATGATTGGAATTGTCGCATCCTATCCCTATAGAAGGGTGCGACGGTCACACTCAGACTTAAGATATTTTCTTTTTCTAGGCATCCTCGCAGCCTATACACAACGAAGGTGCGACGTCATCGCACTGTGTTCTTCATTCGGGGTGCGACGATTCAATTTTTCACAATTGTCGCAATGTGTTATTCACTAGGGTGCTGTGATTTAGCATCGTCGCACTTTATCCTTCTCTAGGGTGCGACGATTCAACAACCCTCCAAAAATTGGTTTTCTGCAGTAAAATAGCCATATCTCGAAATCTGTGATTTAGGTTTTCAAGATATTTTCAAAATCAATAGCAGGGATGGAGACGATGAAACTTATTCAATCAAGTATAGTGATAATACTCACACCATATAACTATTTTTAATGGAATCCAAAGGCCGCATTCCAACTCAAAAGAAAATGATTGTATAATTTGACGATGGTGACAGAAACATAACCTACATCCGCGCTTGAGAATAACAAATGGGTGAACTGTAAGGATGAGGCCACAAGACTACTTCTTGAGTTAATCTCCACTGATCTATGGTTTCATGTTGTTGCATGCAAGAGTTCAAACGAGGTCTGGACCACCTTGGAAGGACTCTTTGGAAAGAAGGATGAGATGCGAGGTCCTATACTTGAGGTAGAGTTGAATACCTTAGACCATAAAAGTTTTGATAATATACATGATTTCTTTACTAAATTTAAGTCTTTTCTATTTAGTTTGGGTGAATGTGGTATTGACAAGTCTACACAAGAGAAACAATTGATTCTAACAATCTTGGCCAAGCTAGGACCAAAATACGTTGTATATGTCTCCAATTTCCATTCAGGCAGATGTCTTTTGGACGTAAATTGGAAAATGCCTACGATGGCTCAGTTCATTGAGTCTCTTACACAAGAGAAGACAAAACTCATACAAACGGGCCTCATGAAGGATCCCAAAGTAGATGCACTCACCATGCATGATGGAAAAGGATCATCCAAACAGAACTGGAAGGAGAAACAAAACGAGGAGGAGGGATATTCCAAACCCTTTAATGATTCTTCAGGTTCCAAAGACTCTCTAGATTCGAAGAAGAAGAAGAAGGGAAAGAAGTGCACTTACTGCAATAAACTCACTATTGAATAATCCACATGCATGAAGAAACAGATCAATCTTATGGCACATGCACTTCAACAGAACAACCTTGGAAACTTCATTCCAGAGGGAGTCAAGAAGGAGAAGGAAGAAGATCATGCTCCTATGAAAAGTATTCATTATGCTTTGGTTGCAATTAATTCCTCGTCTGATTCTTGGATTATAGATTCTGGTGCATCACATCATATGGCAACGAAAGAGGAATTTTTCTCTTCTTTGAGTCCATGATCAAGGCTCCCTATTCTCACGGGGGATGATACTCCAGTAGTAGTAGCAGGAGAAGGGAGAGTGGAATTCCATAATGGTAGTTTTGAGAATGTTTTACATGTTCCAAATCTTTCTATGAATCTTCTCTCAATTTATCAGATCACTCATAAAGGTAAAATGGTTGAATTTACATCAGATTCAGTTTCAGTAATTGACATGCATGACAATTCCATCGTTGCAATTGGTGAGGTGGATCACAAGTCAAGGTTGTATAAATTCATTAATTTTTCTGACGATGACTCCTCTATTCTACTTACACATAAGGAGAGTACTTTTCATGCACCTCCAGTGCAACATGCATATACTCTTGTGCTTCCATCAATTTCAGACATCAGATATGATTCCATACACTCATATTATGTACATGGAAATAAGCAGGCAATACAACTAGATAAGAATACAACGTTGAAGCTTTAGGAGATGCCCAAGAAGGCACAATTCACACTTCATGCAACATTTATCCTTGTAGGGAATCCATTGGATTCGAGGAGGAATTGATCTCAACATGAGGATCCTTCCCATGTACTTTTAGCTTCAGAACCTGTGATGCCCATGCATTGTTATATGGTTCAATATACTGATCTGTAAACCTACAATAAGGTTGTGGGAAATCCATTATGGCAAGAAGCCATGCAGGAGGAGCATGACTCTCTCCTAGAGAATTAGACTTGGCATCTAGTTCCACTTCCACCATAAAGGAATATTTCCAGGTGGAGATGGGTCCACAGGATCAAGAGGTACAAGGCCCGGCAGGTTTCCAAAGGACTTCATCAGATCCATAAATATTTCTACATCTTCATGAAGACTTTCAGTGAGAATAAGTTTCAAACTTTGCGAGATTGTCTTGCAGTGAAGAACACAGTTGCCTAGTAACTGCCATTTTCTTCTTTTGATACATTATCTTTTGAGGGGGGGGTTTGTTCCCATGTGGTTTTCCCTCTTTCCTCACTTTTATTTAGTGTTTATTAGTTGCATTGTACATGAGTACCTAATATGGCCTAGTAGCCAGGACTCATTTTTTACTCCATAGTGATGTTTATGGGGGGTGTTGGAGAAATTTCTATTTTCAGCACACTAGTTTAGTGGGAGTAACACTAGTTCAGTGGGAGTTAACTGACTAGTTATATTTTAGACTTTCTAGATTTATACCATCACTATTATGCATGCATTCCTAATTATAGGATGTCATTTCCTATATGACTGAAGATCACTCACTCATTGATTATATCATAATATACATTGATTCTCATTCTTCATATTGTATCTCTCTTCCTTTTCTTGATAAGATTTGTTTGTGTATGCTTTAGCTAGGTCTCCTATGTAGGTTTCCATGAAACACTGACACTACATACGTCGAATAATTCGATTTCCTTTTCTCGAGGAGTGTGCCTAAACTGGTCAACTTTGGTTATTATTCACTTTTGCAATATGTTTGGGTCAATTCTTCTAGTTGATCGAGGACCTTCGATCAAATTGATCGATCAAGTCGATTTATTTTCTCTTATCGACTCAATTGATGTTTGGCTTTATGAGGACACATTTTCGTTGTTGATTCAATTGAGGATGTTCACGCTCGCTTTCTTGATATCTTTCCCACTTGCTTGATATAAATAATTCAAACGTGTTTGGTTGATGAGTTTCTCATTCGACTGGCTGAAGTACTTATTTTTCAGTCGATTAACTAGTCTGTTTATTTAGGAGATGGCACAAATATTGCCTTGGTGCATAGTTTGAAATTGGTTTTTGTTTTTCTTCTCTGAATGACTTTAATGATGACCAAGGACCTCATTCGCTTCTCATATTTGAATATGACATAATTGAATTAATGATTTTGGTGGTTCCAGTCAGTCATATAGCATGTAATCGTAGAACAATTTTGTACTGAATTTGGATAACCGACTTGTGTATTTCTTTCTTCTTTTTTTGTTTTTTCTTAATATTTTATTTATTTATTGCTTAAATTTATTTTTCTTTCATTTTGTTTTTCCTTTTTCTTTTTTTATTATTTTATTCTCAACTTCGACTTACGCCACCTCGAGGGTTTTTTGACCCAGTTGGGTCCTACTAGTTCCCTTGAAGATGTTTTCACGAGTAGGACTTGAGACTTCTATATATTATATTTTTTTAAGTGGGCCCCATTGACTAGTTTTTTGAAAGGGTTCCCTTGCAAGGTTTTTAGCTATATTTCTCCTATTGGTCGGATGTCCTCAGCCACATAAGGACCCAACCATGTGATTTATAGTTTTCTCAGTTTACCCTTTACTCGACTATCATATAAAAGTACCAAGTCTCCGTCATTGTTATCCTTCTTTTTAATATGTCGGTCATGCCAAGATTTTTACTGATTCTTTTGGGTTTCCTGATGCTACTGTGCAAGCATACTTTCTTATTCTAACTGATTTAACTGGTAGAAGAATTGTCTTGTGTTAAGAGTATGGTTGAATTCCAAGATGGAGGATATCCTTTCTAAGTTAGCACAAAATTATAATGGAATCACACCTTCTTGACCATAGATTAACTTAAATGGCATATGTCCAGTCAATATTTTATATTATGTTCTATAAGATCACAGTACTGCTAGAATATTATCATCCCAATCATCCATGTCGAGTCCACATATTTTTTTTAATCCCTTATGTAATTTATTGTTGAATGATTCAATAGATCCATTGGCATGTGGATGATAAGCAGTCGTCTTCCTATGGCCGATAAGGAAATTTTTAAGTAGTAACTTGATTGTGCCATTGATAAAATGTATTCCTTGATCACTGATTAAAGTAAAAGGAAAGTCAAACCTAATTACTGTATTTTGGTAGATAAATTTAGCAGATGTTTCCTTTGTGCATTTTTCGACTGGTTCTACCTCTATGCATTTAGTTAAGTACTCGACTGATGTGATGATGCTTTTTTCCTTGGATCTTTTTTATTTTTTGGAGGAACAGATCGACAAAGTCAATATCCCAAATTTCAAAAGGTAAATTGGGATTTACTGAATGCAAAGGCATTTCATTCTTCCATAACGGTCGACTCATCCTTTGATACTTATTGCATTTCTTTATTTTCTCACGACAATATTCGTGTAAAACCAGCCACCGGAGACCAACTTTGAGGATTTTTATGGCTGTCATGTTGTCTTGGAAATGACATCCCGCTAGACTTACATGTGCCTCATTTAGTATCTCCTCGCGTTCATGCTCCATTGCACATCTTCGCGGAATATTATCAATGTCTAGTTTATAGAGATATCCATTCATGAGGGTGAATGATGCTACTTTTAGTGTTAAGATTTTTTTTTTTTTCCCAGAGATCTTCAGGGACCTTCCCTTCTTCTAAAACAATTGCAATTTCTTCTATTTTCTTGGGAGTTGCTTCGACCCTGAATAAATTTGTATTTAGTAGGTCGTCATATATCCCAGTCTGATCTTCTCCCATATCAAGTTGGGATAGATGTTCTAGGCCGACATTCTTCTTTCATGGTCAGAATACTACTTTGAAGTTGAAATCTTGGAACAATTGTAACCATCGACAATTTTTTCTTTAATGGACCGGTTTATTTACTAAATATTTCAACACCTGATGGTCCATGAAGAATATAAATGGATTTGCTAGTAAGTAGTGCTAGAATTTTTGAAGGGAAAAAATCATTGCTAGAGATTCCCACTCTGTTGTCGAGTAGTTTCTTTCTGATTTATTTAATTTTCAACTGATGTATGAATTTGGGTGATCGACTATGTTGTCATATGGATGGGATAGGAATGAGTCAACAAAAAAATTAGATGCATCTACGTGGACATGGAATTTCCTTGAACAGTATGGGAATCTTAGTATGGGCACTTCTACTAGTTTTCTTTTCAATAACTCAAAAGATTTATCACATTCTTTCCTCCAATGGAACTCAAATTCTTTCTTAAATAGCTCATCAATTGGAAATGTTATGTCGGAGTAGTGGCGAATGAATTTCCTATAATATCTGGTATGCCTAAGGAAGATTTTAATTTTCTTATGATTAATTGGAAGTTTCAAGTTGAGAATAACCTTGATCCTGGCCATATCGACTTTAATTCTATCTTTGCATATGATGTGGTCCAACAGAATGCCTATAGGTGTGGAAAAGATTCATTTTTTGATGTTAAAAGACAAGTGAATTTGTCTGCATCTTTCCAACATCATTCTTAACCATTGGATATGATCTTTTAGCAGGATGTAAATAGTTTAGTCATCAAAATACACAACCATTATTTTGTAAATGTATTCTTGAAATTCCTTGACCACTATCCCGAAGAAGACTGTTGGGGCATTCGTGAGGCCAAATGGCATTACTCTGTATGCAAATGACCCAAAATCGAAAACAAATTAGGTTTTTCTCTGGTCTTCTTTTGTGATATGCATCTGATTGTAGCCAGAGAAGTCATTAGTGAAAGAATAAAATTTGTGTCCCATGACTTCATTGATGATTTTGTTAGCGAACGGTGTCAGGAATGGATCAATTACTATAAGTTTATTCAATCCTATGAAGTCGACACATATTATAAATTTTATTTGGTTGTGCATTTTGGGTTGCACGACCATCGGACTTGCCCATTTTGACTTGCAAATAGGGTATATAATGCCAGTAGCTAGCATTGCTTTATCGTCCTTTTGGACTATGTGACTATATTTATGTGCCAACTTGTATGGACGTTTTTTTATGGGTTTGGCCCCATGGATGAGATCAATTTTCATCTCTCCCACATATTGTATGATGCAGGAGCATCGTAAGCAAGCACAAAAATGGAGGACAACTGGAAATTCACCGGCGCGTGTTTTGAGGATGTTTTGAATTTGAAGGAATGAAGCATTAATGTAGTATCTGAAAAAATATTTTTTCTTTTATGGTTTGGAGATTGTAACGCAGATCTTGAGCTTTTGCTCTCATCTGTCGGTTGTAGGCTTTTAATTCGATTAGATAGTTTGATGTTGTAGGAGGGAAAAATCTAGAAAGCTCCCTCGTATGTATTGTATTGTATTATTCATTCTTATTGTAAGAGTAGAAGCTGTAGAGTTGTAGAGAAAGAGCAGAGAAGAACAAAGATTACAAAAGATTGTATAAGAAGATAGTTGATGCTATAGAACCCATGTACATATGCACTTGGATTAATATAAGAAAGCTTTGATCCAACTTCATGGTGTTTATGAATTATTTTTACATCTATTGAATGGTATGTTTACAGTTAATTTCATTCTTTGTTATGCATTTGTTTCAATGTTGTGTGTATGCCTGATTTCATGTTGAATGTATGAAGTATGTGAGAGGGAGAGTATGAGTTTCAATTGTTTCTCATCCTAAGAATTCCTGCAAGGAGTGCAGTGAAAGTACACAAGGAGTGTGTTAACGAGTTTTGAGTTTTACCTTAGAAAATCTCAGGAGAGATACCATTATTTTTCATACCAGTAGAAGTGCAAGTGTAGCATAGAGTCGTGCAAGGTGTGTGCATGCTAGTTTGAAGTCTTAGACTTTTCCAACCCAGTGAGTGGTTGAAGGATTTATGTTGCAAGGAGTGCACATAATTGGAGAAGTTCAGATAATCAGATATTATCGTGAAGCCGCAAGGAGTGTGGGCATAATTCCCTAAGATCCTTGAGTTTGCAACAAGAACCAATCTCAGGAGGGATAGAGACTAGAATATTTCGAAGAAAGACAAGGGTTGAAGTTACCTCGCAAAAATCATGCTCAGAAGGAGACACTGAGTTATTTGGCCAGGAGCATTGAGAAATTGAACGGACAATTGAAATTCTTAGAGGGAGAACTATTGATTCGTCGTGGACCGTTGGATCCAGTGGATCAACGGAGAAGTTAAGGCTGAGTGTCTTTCAACACTCGCAAGATTAGGAGGAATAGTCGCCATTAGATTTGGATCAACGAGAGCCGTTGATATTGCGATATTGGATTTTTTCATTTCAGGAGTCAATGTGGTGAAAGTCATGACTTAGAAATATTGAGTTGCGAAATCCCGATACATAAAATCCTGATACAATCTGGACCATCAGATCATGGGAAGCTCAGAGGCGTTGATTTGAGGAGAATAAGTCACGAGTTTGGATTTCGGGAGACAGAACAAGAGTCGCATCGTGAACTCACGAGTTGCGAAATCCCGACGCGCTCGAAAGTGGACCCCAGGGTTAGACCGAGGTCACATCGTTGAGGCATAGGAGAGGATTTAAAGATCCGTAAGCCCATTTCGAGGTTTCAGGAATTGAAGGAGTCAAAGGGAATCACAATAGGAATCATGAATTCGTGAAGCCCGAAACACTCTTTCGAGTAAATGTTTTGGTCACGTGGAGGGGAGGTTCACGTCTAGTGCTTGTTCTCATAGGCGTAACTTCTAAAAAGGACCTGCGGATATATGTGTGAAGGTTTCAGTGGGAACTAAAGATCCATTTAGGCTCAAGGAAGTAGAAATATCCAAAGGCCGGGAGATCACGCAGAACTTGCTGAGGTAGGGGTGTTGCGCCATTGTACCAACCCTTTCAGGTCTT
>SNQJ01S0108588.1:41099-51189 GCA_010110895.2 Picea sitchensis
TATTTTTATAAATATTATTATTATTTTTTAATTGATTGTTATTATAATTATAATTATAACATAACACTTAACACTTTATGCCTCAACATCTCCCCCATACTAGGCTGTAGAGCACCTCCCGACGCAATCAACAATAATGATCATTGTTAATTTATGATGAGGATCGAAAAAATAATTAAAAGGTGGGAATGAAAATTGGATTTCCATTATTGTTTGTTAATACCTAGATCATCATGACAATGCTCTGCTTTATGTCAATCTATCAACCATAGTTTTAAATAACAATTAGCACTAATAGTGCAAAGGACACCATAAAAAAACCATGTGTTAAAATATAATATGTATTATGTTGATTTGAACATAGACCATGCTTGTGGATTCATATGCTTTTATGCCAATGGTTATGTTTTACTTTTCTTCCAGTTAGCTTCTGGTTCCTATATCGAGGTAATGTTAGAAGATGTGTGTGTAGAAGTGTAAAACAATGTCATGGATTCCATGGGAATTTGACATGTAGTTGATCTTGTTAGGATATTTAGACACTTAGGAGTTAGTTAAGATCTACTTGGTCTAANTGGGAGTAACACTAGTTCAGTGGGAGTTAACTGACTAGTTATATTTTAGACTTTCTAATTTTATACCATCACTATTATGCATGCATTCCTAATTATAGGATGTCATTTCCTATATGACTAAAGATCACTCACTCATTGATTATATCATAATATACATTGATTCTCATTCTTCATATTGTATCTCTCTTCCTTTTCTTGATAAGCTTTGTTTGTGTATGCTTTAGCTAGGTCTCTTGTGTAGGTTTCCATGAAACACTGACACTACATACGTCGAATAATTTGATTTCCTTTTCTCGGGGAGTGTGCCTAAACTGGTCAACTTTGGTTATTATTAGCTTTTGCAATATGTTTGGGTCAATTCTTCTAGTTGATCGAGGACCTTCGATCAAATTGATCAATCAAGTCAATTTATTTTCTCTTATCGACTCAATTGATGTTTGGATTTATGAGGACACGTTTCCGTTGTTGATTCAATTGAGGATGTTCACGCTCGCTTTCTTGATATCTTTCCCACTTGCTTGATATAAATAATTCAAACTTGTTTGATTGATGAGTTTCTCATTCGACTGGCTGAAGTACTTAGTTTTCAGTCGATTAACTAGTCTGTTTATTTAGGAGATGGCACAAATATTGCCTTGGTGCGTAGTTTGAAATTGGTTTTTGTTTTTCTTCTCTGAATGACTTTAATGATGACCAAGGACCTCATTCTCTTCTCATATTTGAATATGACAGAATTGAATTAATGATTTTGGTGGTTCCATTCGGTCATATAGCATGTAATCGTAGAACAATTTTGTATTGAATTTGGATAACCGACTTGTGTATTTCTTTCTTCTTTTTTTGTTTTTTCTTAATATTTCATTTATTTATTGCTTAAATTTATTTTTCTTTGATTTTATTTTTCCTTTTTCTTTTTTTATTATTTTATTCTCAACTTTGACTTACGCCACCTCGAGGGGTTTTCGACCCAGTTGGGTCCTACCAGTGCCCTTGAAGATGTTTTCACGAGTAGGACTTGAGACTTCTATATATTATATTTTTTTAAGTGGGCCCCATTGACTAGTTTTTTGAAAGGGTTCCCTTGCAAGGTTTTTAGCTATATTTCTCCTATTGGTCGGATGTCCTCGGCCACATAAGGACCCAACCATGTGATTTATAGTTTTCTCAGTTTACCCTTTACTCAACTATCATATAAAAGTACCAAGTCTCCGTCATTGTCATCCTTCTTTTTAATATGTCGGTCATACCAAGATTTTTACTGATTCTTTTGGATTTCCCGATGCTACTGTGCAAGCATACTTTCTTATTCTAATTGATTTAACTGGTAGAAGAATTGTCTTGTGTTAAGAGTATGGTTGAATTCCAAGATGGAGGATATCCTTTCTACGTTAGCACAAAATTATAATGGAATCACACCTTCTTGACCATAGACTAACTTAAATGGTGTATGTCCAGTCGATCTTTTATATTATGTTCTGTAGGATCACAGTGCTGCTAGAATATTATCATCCCAATCATCCATGTCGAGTCCACATATTTTTGTTAATCCCTTATGTAATTTCTTGTTGAATGATTCAATAGATCCATTGGCATGTGGATGATAAGCAGTCGTCTTCCTATGGTCGATAAGGAAATTTTTAAGTAGTAACTTGATTGTGCCATTGATAAAATGTATTCCTTGATCATTGATTAAAGTAAAAGGAAAGTCAAACCTAATTACTGTATTTTGGTAGATAAATTTAGCAAATGTTTCCTTTGTGCATTTTTCGACTGGTTCTACCTTAGTGCATTTAGTTAAGTACTCGACTGATGTGATGATGCTTTTTTCCTTGCATCTTTTTTATTTTTTGGAGGAACGGATCGATGAAGTCAATAGCCCAAATTTCAAAAGGTAAATTGGGATTTATCGAATGTAAGGGCATTTCATTATTCCATAACGGTTGGCCCATCCTTTGACACCTATCGCATTTCTTTATTTTCTCACGACAGTATTCGTGTAAAACCAGCCACCGGAGACCGACTTTGAGGATTTTTATGGCTGTCATGTTGGCTTGGAAATGACATCCCGCTAGACTTACATGTGCCTCATTTAGTATCTCCTCGCGTTCATGCTCCATTGCACATCTTCGCGGAATATTAGCAATGCCTAGTTTATAGAGATATCCATTCATGAGGGTGAATGATGCTACTTTTAGTGTTAGGATATTTCTTTTGTTTTCCCAGAGATCTTCAGGGACCTTCCCTTCTTCTAAAACAATTGCAATTTCTTCTATTTTCTTGGGAGTTGCTTCGACCCTGAATAAATTTGTATTTAGTAGGTCATCATCTATCCCAGTCTGATCTTCTCCCATATCAAGTTGGGATAGATTTTCTAGGCCGACATTCTTCTTTCATGGTCAGAATACTACTTTGAAGTTGAAATCTTGGAACAATTGTAACCATCGACAATTTTTTCTTTGATGGACCGGTTTATTTACTAAATATTTCAGCACTTGATGGTCCATGAAGAATATAAATGGATTTGCTAGTAAGTAGTGCTAGAATTTTTGAAGGGAAAAAATCATTGCTAGAGATTCCCACTCTGTTGTCGAGTAGTTTCTTTCTAATTTATTTAATTTTCAACTGATGTATGAATTTGGGTGATCGACTATGTCGTCATATGGATGGGATAGGAATGAGTCAACAAAAAAATTAGATGCATCTACGTGGACATGGAATTTCCTTGAATAATATGGGAATCTTAGTATGGGCACTTCTACCAGTTTTCTTTTCAATAACTCAAAAGATTTATCACATTCTTTCCTCCAATGGAACCCAAATTCTTTCTTAAATAGCTCGTCAATTGGAAATGTTATGTCAGAGTAGTGACGAATGAACTTCCTATAATATCTAGTATGCCTAAGGAAGATTTTGATTTTCTTATGATTAATTGGAAGTTTCAAGTCGAGAATAACCTTGATCTCGGCCCTATCGAATTTAATTCTATCTTTGCATATGATGTGGTCCACCAGAATGCCTATAGGTGTGAAAAAGATTCATTTTTTGATGTTAAAAGACAAGTGAATTTGTCTGTGTCTTTCCAACATCATTCTTAACCATTGGATATGATCTTTTAGTAGGATGTAAATAGTTTAGTCATCAAAATACACGACCATTATTTTGTAAATGTATTCTTGAAATTCCTTGACCACTATCCCGAAGAAGACTGTTGGGGCATTTGTGAGGCCAAATGGCATTACTCTGTATGCAAATGACCCAAAATAAAAAACAAATTAGGTTTTTCTCTGATCTTCTTTTGTGATATGCATCTGATTGTAGCCAGAGAAGACATTAGTGAAAGAATAAAATTTGTGTCCCATGACTTCATTGATGATTTAGTTAGCGAACGGTGTCAGGAATGGATCAGTTACTATAAGTTTATTCAATCCTATGAAGTCGAAACATATTATAAATTTTATTGGGTTGTGCATTTTGGGTTGCACGACCATCGGACTTGCCCATTTTGACTTGTAGATAGGGTATATAATGCCAGTAGCTAGCATTGCTTTATCGTCCTTTTGGACTATGTGACTATATTTATGTGCCAACTTGTATGGACGTTATTTTATGGTTTTGGCCCCATGGATGAGATCAATTTCCATCTCTCCCACATATTGTATGATGCAAGAGCATCGTAAGCAAGCGCAAAAGTGGAGGACAACTGGAAATTCACCGGCGTGCGTTTTGAGGATGTTTTGAATTTGAAGGAATGAAGCATTAATGTAGTATCTGAAAAAATATTTTTGCTTTTATGGTTTGGAGATTGTAACGTAGATCTTGAGATTTTGCTCTCATATGTCGGTTGTAGGCATTTATTGTAATAAATGTAAAGTAGTTGTAGGCTTTTATTTCGATTAGATAGTTTGATGTTGTAGGAGGGAAAAATCTAGAAAGCTCCCTCGTATGTATTGTATTGTATTATCCATTCTTATTGTAAGAGTAGAAGTTGTAGAGTTGTAGAGAAAGAGTAGAGAAGAACAAATATTGTAAAAGATTGTATAAGCATATAGTTGATGCTATAGAACCCATGTACATGTGCACTTAGATTAATATAAGAAAGCTTTGATCCAACTTCATGGTGTTTATGAATTATTTTTACATCTATTGAATGGTATGTTTACAGTTAATTTCATTCTTTGTTATGCATTTGTTTCAATGTTGTGTGTATGCATGATTTCATGTTGAATGTATGAAGTATGTGAGAGGGAGAGTATGAGTTTCAATTGTTTCTCATCCTGAGAATTCCTGGAAGGAGTGCAGTGAAAGTACACAAGGAGTGTGTTAATGAGTTTTGAGTTTTACCTTAGAAAATCTCAGGAGAGATACCATTGTTTTTCATACAAGTAGAAGTGCAAGTGTGTCATAGAGTCGTGCAAGGTGTGCACATGCCAGTTTGAAGTCTTAGACTTTTCCAACCCAGTGAGTGGTTGAAGGATTTATGTTGCAAGGAGTGCACATAATTGGAGAAGTTTAGATAATCAGATATTATCGTGAAGCCGCAAGGAGTGTGGGCATAATTCCCTAGGATCCTTGAGTTTGAAACAAGAACCAATTTCGGGAGGGATAGAGACTAGAAGATTTCGAAGAAAGACAAGGGTTGAAGTTACCTCGCAAAAATCACGCTCAGAAGGAGACGCTGAATTATTTGGCCAGGAGCATTGAGAACTTGAACGGACAATTGAAAGTCTCAGAGGGAGAACTACCGATTCGTTGTGGACCATTGGATCCAGTGGATCAATGGAGAAGTTAAGGCTGAGTGTCTTTCAACACTTGTAAGATCAGGAGGAATAGTCGCCATTAGATTTGGATCGATGAGAGCCGTTGATATTGCGATATCGAATTTCGACATTTCAAGAGTCAGCGTGGAGAAAGTCGTGACTTATAAATATTGAGTTGCGAAATCCCGATACGCAAAATCCTGATACAATCTGGACCGTCAGATCGTGGGAAGCTCAGAGGCGTTGATTTGAGAAGAAGAAGTCACGAGTTTGGATTTTGGGAGACAAAACAACAATCGCATCGTGAACTCACGAGTCGCGAAATCCCGACGTGCTCGAAAGTGGACCCTAGGTTTAGACCGAGGTCACATCGTTGAGGCATAGGAGAGGATTTAAAGATTCGTAAGCCCATTTCGAGGTTTCAGGAGTCGAAGGAGTCAAAGGGACTCACAATAGGAATCACGAAGTCACAAAACCCGAAACACTCTTTCAAGTAAAGGTTTTGGTCACGTTGGTTGGTCACGTAGAGGGGAGGTTCGCGTCTAGTGCTTGTTCGCATAGGCGTAACTTCTAAAAAGGACATGTGGATATATGTGCGAAGGTTTCAGTGGGAACTAAAGAGCCATTTCGGCTCAAGGAAGTAGAAATATCCAAAGATTGGGAGTTCACGTAGAACTTGTTGAGGTAGGGGTGTTGCGCCATTGTACCAACCCTTTCAGGTCTTTGTAATCTCGAGCAAAGACATCCTGGTATTCTTCCAGTAGGTCAACTATTTTTTAGTTTCAATTGTTATATATATATATTACACATCTCCATCATACTAAGAAGTAGAATTCATGTATCAATGGAATAATATTTTTTTTACTTTCAATTACTCTCTCTCTCTCTCTCTCTCTATAAGGTTGATATATAATTATTTTACCGTGCATGTAATAGTTGTTTCATTTTATTAAGCCAACTTTATTTTTATAAATATTATTATTATTTTTAATTGATTGTTATTATAATTATAATTATAACATAACACCTAACACTTTATACCTCAACATCTCCCCCATACTAGGCTGTAGAGTGCCTCCCGACGCAATCAACAATAATGATCATTGTTAATTTATGATGAGGATCGAAAAAATAATTAAAAGTTGGGAATGAAAATTGGATTTCCATTATTGTTTGTTAATACCTAGATCATCATGACAATTCTCTGCTTTATGTCAATCTATCAACCATAATTTTAACTAACAATTAGCACTAATAGTGCAAAGGACACCATAAAAAAACCATGTGTTAAAATATAATATGTATTATGTTGATTTGAACATAGACCATGCTTGTGGATTCACATGCTTTTATGCCAACGGTTATGTTTTACTTTTCTTCCAGTTAGCTTTTGGTTCCTATATCGAGGTAATGTTAGAAGATGTGTGTGTAGAAGTGTAAAACAATGTCATGGATTCCATGGGAATTTGACATGTAGTTGATCTTGTTAGGATATTTAGACACTTAGGAGTTAGTTAAGATCTACTTGGTCTAATGTGTCGTTAGGTAAACATGTGTTTCTTAGTGTTTTTCTTTAGTATGCATTAGTATGCATTTGTAGTTAGGAAATCTGATGGTCACGATATGTTCCCGACATAGAGTGATCTGAAGGTTCATATTCTCCTCGATCTTAACAACCATTGATCCGTGGCTTAACACCTGATTGGTCCATGATCTCTATTTAAATAGCATGGAGGGTCATTTTCCGATGATCGATTGTGAGAAACTCTCTTGTAAAATCTGTCTGTAATATTTTTCTTTTGCATTAATAAACTGCTCCAAGTGGTTGCGTTGGCTAGGGCCATGGATGTCTCCCCATAGGGGTTCTACCACGTGAAAACATCGGTGTGTTGATATTTGATATGGTTATGTGAGTGGTTACTGAAGGTGTTCATCCTCTGTTTGAATACTTGTGTTGTTGAACATGGTATCAGAGCCTGTTTGAAGACCCACTCATGTTGTAAATCGAGATCATGAAGCTGATTTGCCTCATCTCCATTTTATATCATTTACATACATTTATAGGTTGAGAGGACTATTGCATTGCGTCCGGAGTGCTCGATTCAGTTAGGAACACTTTTCATTTCACTCGAAAAAGTTTATGTTTTCCCAAGATACAACCATTTCAGTCATATCTAGAGGTATAAAGCCTGAATACGCATTTTTAAATTTTTTGCAGAGTATTATTTTGGTTTTATATTATTTGTTTATGGGTTGCTACTCTTTTAGATCTATGTATGTTCTTTGCCCTGCGCCCTGTGTGATCTCAAAAAATCATAAACAGATAGGAAAAGGTGCATCTTTCGGGTAAGCTAACCGAGATCTAACCCTTGTTGTCATCTAGAAGAAAAAAAAAATCTTGTGTGAAAATAGTTTTTTTTTAGCACGCTCCCCAACGTCGCCAACAACAACAACAAAAGTGAATCACTATAAGTAGCTTTAATATTCTGTTTTAGAGTTATTTATTTTTTATTCAGCTTTTCATTTATAAAGTAACTTCATTATAAAAGTGATCCCCACTTCTCTTTATAAAAGTGGGTCACTTCATAAAGCAACTTACACCACCACGTGGTCCTTTGGTTACTGTTTATGCCTTTTTAAAAAGAGCATAACTTTCACATCCAAAGTCCGTTTTTAGTGTCGTTTTTTTAAAACCACAAAATTTTTCGAGATCATTCCATCCAGATCATCAATTTCAGTTTTTAAATCCATATTATCTACATATTTAATATGGCTTCTTCCAGTAATATTTTTCTTACTAGCACCAACTACTTCCAATGGAAATCGCATATGGAGGATTTATTAAGAAGTAAAGGCTTGTACCGATTACCTTGGGAAAAGAAAAAGAACCCATCGATGTTGATAAGAAAGTCAAATGGGATAATAGGAGTGACGAAGCAGGTGGACTAATCAGAATGTCCATCTCTCCTGATTTAAGGTTCCACTTAAAGAAATTAATGACCCCGATGAAGCTTGGGAAAAGATTGAATCTGTGTTTGGTAAGCTCAATATTATTCGATCACAATAGTTATAAAATCAAGTACTGACCTTAAGTCCAAATGATTTTTCTTTCCTTGAAGACTATCTATCTAAGTTTAAAACACTCAGAATTTTATGTGAAGAATGTGAGATAAAAATGGAGGAAGAGTGTTGTTGCATCTATCTTATTCTTTCTAATCTAGGTAGTGCATATTTTGTGTTTGTATCTACCTTTTATGCCATGAGAGAGGCTCTAGGGAAATCTTATCAAAAACCCATTCTTGAGTCCTTTTGTGTTGCTTTGATTAGAGAGGAATATAAGCTTGTACAACTTGGAGTGATCAACGCTAAAAGTACCTCCAACAAAGCCTTAGTTGCCCGACAGAAAGATAAACCCAAGTATCCCAAGAAGCAACATCCTTGCTACAACAACAAGCAACATAAGGGTCCCAAACCCACTCAAACAGCTTCAGCTCCTAATGGTGACAAAGGAGAAAAATATAAAATAAGAAGACTGACATACATTGCAACTTTTGTGATAAAGATGGTCATGATGAGTCCAAATGTTTCAAGAAGATGACAACTTTAGAAGCAGTGATGAAGAAGCAAAATATCAGTATTGATTCTACTACTATTTCTTCTTCTCATGGACATGCACTTTCTGCTTCTAGTTTCTCCTTCAATACAACTTCTGCTTCTTCTTCTTATGAGTGGCGTATTGATTCTGGAGCATCTTATCATATGGCTAAGGATAAAAAAATATTTTCTACTCTAAATGAATGTAACACCAAGAATATATTTGTTGGTGATGATAAATCTCTTAGTGTTGTAGGATCTGGAACAGTTCAAGTAGATAATGGTCATTTCAATGATGTATTATGTGTTCCAAGTATTTCTTGTAACCTTCTATTAGTATATCAAATCACTCATTTAGGTGAAGGTAAAACTGTAGAGTTTTCACCTCACCAATTTGTAATCAAGGATCTAAAAGATCCTAAGCATGTTCTTGCAATTGGAATTGTTGATAATATTACCAGGTTGTACAAGTTTGACAACTTTGGGTCATCGTCTTTTTCATCAGTTTTTGTTTCTCATAGCGATGACTTGAGCAAAATTTGGCATGAGCGGTTTGGTCATCTAAACTATTTCTCATTGCAAAAACTATGTAATAAACAGATGGTGACTAGTCTTCCTCCTGTTTCATGCAGAGATGGTGTTTTTGTTGGTTTTGTTCTCGACAAACATCATCAAGACAATTTTGACAAATGTGCCTCTTGGCACACCTCGGGCCCTTTGCAGCTTGTTCACAATGACTTGTGTGGTCCACTTTCTTCTCCTTATTTTTCTGAGTGCAAGTATTTCTTAACTTTCATTGATGATTTTCCAGACTTACTTGGGTTTACTTCTTAAAACTTAAGAGCGAAGTTTTTTTCCTACAAGGCCCTTGTAGAAAAGAAATTTGGACATTAAATTCAAAATTTAAGAACAAATAATGGAGGCGAATATGTGAACAATAATTTTGCAAATTACTGCACTACACATGACATCCAAATGCAACACACTGTTCCATATACACCACAACAAAATGGTTTTACTGAGAGAAAGAACTGCACATTAAAAGAAATGGCTAATTGTATGATCCAATATAAGGGATTAAGTCTAAAGTATGGGTGGAAGTAATTAATTGTGCAAATTACATAGTAAATCACACTCCCACAAAGGCTCTTAAAAATATAACAC
>SNQJ01S0108588.1:56712-73217 GCA_010110895.2 Picea sitchensis
AACTAGTGTTACTCCCACTAAACTAGTGTGCTGAAAATAGAAATTTCTCCAACACCCCCCATAAACATCACTATGGAGTAAAAAATGAGTCCTGGCTACTAGGCCATATTAGGTACTCATGTACAATGCAACTAATAAACACTGAATAAAAGTGAGGAAAGAGGGAAAACCATGTGGGAACAAACCCCCCCCTCAAAAGATAATGTATCAAAAGAAGAAAATGGCAGTTGCTAGGCAACTGTGTTCTTCACTGCAAGACAATCCCGCAAAGTTTGAAACTTATTCTCACTGAAAGTCTTTGTGAAGATGTATAAATATTTATGGATCTGATGAAGTCCTTTGGAAACCTGTCGGGCCTTGTACCTCTTGATCCTGTGGACCCATCTCCACCTAGAAATATTCCTTTATGGTGGAAGTGGAACCAGATGCCAAGTCTGATTCTCTAGGAGAGAGTCATGCTCCTCCTGCATGGCTTCTTGCAATAATGGATTTCCCACAACCTTATTGTAGGTTTACAGATCAATATATTGAACCATATAAAAATGCATGGGCATCACAAATTCTGAAGCTGAAAGTACATGGGAAGGATCCTCATGCTGAGATCGATTCCTCCTCGAATCCAATGGATTCCCTACAAGGATAAATGTTGCATGAAGTGTGAATTGTGCCTTCTTGGGCATCTCCTGAAGCTTCAACATTGTATTCTTATCTAGTTGTATTGCCTGCTTATTTCCATGTACATAATATGAGTGTATGGAATCATCTATGATGTCTGAAATTGATGGAAGCACAAGAGTATATGCATGTTGCACTGGAGGTGCATGAAAAGTACTCTCCTTATGTGTAAGTAGAATAGAGGAGTCATCGTCAGAAAAAATAGTGAATTTATACAACCTTGACTTGTGATCCACCTCACCAATTGCAATCATGGAATTGTCATGCATGTCAATTACTGAAACTGAATCTGATGTAAATTCAACCATTTTACCTTTATGAGTGATCTGATGAATTGAGAGAAGATTCATAGAAAGATTTGGAACATGTAAAACATTCTCAAAACTACCATTATGGAATTCCACTCTCCCTTCTCCTACTACTACTACTGGAGTATCATCCCCCGTGAGAATAGGGGGCCTTGATCATGGACTCAAAGAAGAGAAAAATTCCTCTTTCATTGCCATATGATGTGATGCACCAGAATCTATAATCCAAGAATCACATGAGGAATTAATTGCAACCAAAGCATAATGAATACCTTTCGTAGGAGCATGATCTTCTTCCTTCTCCTTCTTGACTCCCTCTGGAATGAAGTTTCCAAGGTTGTTCTGTTGAAGTGCATGTGCCATAAGATTGATCTGTTTCTTCATGCATGTGGATTATTCAATATTAAGTTTATTGCAGTAAGTGCACTTCTTTCCCTTCTTCTTCTTCTTCGAATCTGGAGAGTCTTTAGAACCTGAAGAATCATTAAAGGGTTTGGAATATCCCTCCTCCTCGTTTTGTTTCTCCTTCCAGTTTTGTTTGGATGATCCTTTTCCATCATGCATGGTGAGTGCATCTAATTTGGGATCCTTCATGAGGCCCATTTGTATGAGAGACTCAATGAACTGAGCCATCGTAAGCATTTTCCAATTTACGTCCAAAAGACATCTGCCTGAATGGAAATTGGAGACATATACAATGTATTTTGGTCCTAGCTTGGCCAAGATTGTTAGAATCAATTGTTTCTTTTGTGTAGACTTGTCAATACCACATTCACCCAAACTAAATAGAAAAGACTTAAATTTAGTAAAGAAATCATGTATATTATCAAAACTTTTATGGTCTAAGGTATCCAACTCTACCTCAAGTATATGACCTTGCATCTCATCCTTCTTTCCAACGAGTCCTTCCAAGGTGGTCCAGACCTCGTTTGGACTCTTGAATGCGACAACATGAAACCATAGATCAGTGGAGATTAACTCAAGAAGTAGTCTTGTGGCCTCATCCTTACAGTTCACCCATCTGTTCTTCTCAAGCACTGATGTAGGTTATGTTTCTGTCGCCATCGTCAAATTATACAGTCCTTTTCTTTTGAGTTGGAATGTGGCCTTTGGATTCCATTCAAAATAGTTATATGGTGTGAGTATTATCACTATACTTGATTGGATAAGTTTCATCGCCTCCATCCCTGCTATTGATTTTGAAAATATCTTGAAAACCTAAATCACAGATTTTGAGATATGGCTATTTTACTGTAGAAAACCAATTTTTGGAGGGTTGTTGAATTGTTGCACCCTAGAGAAGGATAAAGTGCGACGATGCTAAATCACCACACCCTAGTGAAGAACACAGTGTGACAATTGTGAAAAATTGAATCGTCGCACCCCGAATGAAGAACACAATGCGACGATGTCGCACCTTCGCTATGTATAGGTTGCGACGATGCCTAGAAAAAGAAAATATCTTAAGTCTGAGTGTGACCATCGCACCCTTCTATAGGGATAGGATGCGACAATTCCAATCATCGCACCTTTTGATAGGGATAGGCCACGACGATTGCAGAACCTAGGTTTACTCAAATCCTCTTTTTCTCTTCTCTGTCTTGTCTGGGTTTCTCCAAGAAGCCCAACTCTTATACCATGTTAGTGTTTCATGGAAAAATACACAGGAGGCCTAGCTAAAGCATACACAAACAAATATTATCAAGAAAAGGAAGAGAGGAAGAATGAGAATCAATGTATATTATGATCTAATCAATGAATGAGTGATCTTCACTCATATAGGTAATGACATCCTATAATTAGGAATGCATGCATAATAGTAATGGTATAAAATTAGAAAGTCTAAAATAGAAATAGTCAGTTAACTCCCACTGAACTAGTGTTACTCCCATTGAACTAGTGTGCCAAAAATAAAAATTTCTCGAACAACTAGACACCGAGAGTACGTTAACACAATTAATTCCCGACGGGACGAGTTCAACTACCATAACACCGTTGACACAATTGTACCTTCATACGAATAAGTAATTACACCTGACATTAATATTGAGACATGTGAATTAATGATGAAATTCCCCCATCAATCTCCTACCTATGATATGAACGAGGCATATGACTTCATCTCACTTTTATTCACACCCAAGTAATCCGAGTACATAAATTGAAGTTGTGCATCTAAATCCAAAGTTGCAGAATTCTTAAATCAACCAATAGGAAATCGTAGACATGTCAAGAATCATAGGACAAGTAGTAGATTCCTTGGTTGATCCAAGGACAAAAACCAAATTGGACAGAGTGGGTGCAACTGAGTTGGAAGCACACCTGCAAAAATTTTTGGGGCTTGAATAGAAGAAATTGACTGGTCTCTACATTGGAATAATTTCACTGTGTGGGGAATGGAAGTTGGTGTATGGAAAGGTGAAATATATTTCCTACACCAGGAAGGTATCTAACACATTTTGGGTGCCCCTCATATTGCAGAGTTCGATGACTAGAAGGAAGAAGCTGCAAAGATTATGGTGAGTCAATACCAGAATGGGAATCTATCTCTAAACTTCCCAACTGGAATCACTGAAGGTATGATACACAAAATCATCGGAATCCCACATGGGGGTACTCCTATCCCAAAAACCCTAAACTCTACTAGATTCAGTTCCTCACTGGAAGAACCACAACAACAAAAAATTCAAAAGGGTTATTAATCAATAGAGTAAACAACCTTTGGGAGAAATGGAAATGCATAATAATCTCATTGTGCTTTACAATTGCAGGTCAAGCTTCATATGTGAAGTTGACAATGTTGGAACCATTTGGCCAAATTCTTGAGTCAGGGGCACAGTTCGACTAGGAAGAACACTTAGTTGCACTGATTAAAATAAATTGTGAGTGCCAAGAAAAAGGTTGAGCCATCAAGTTTTTATCCTTGTTAATATGGCTCGCCATGAGCCAATAGTAAGCCTTGTCGGGGAACCCAAGTTCACCTTAAGATAGACTCTGACCATGAAAAACTAATTTTTTTTTCACCAAGAGTAGTCGGGTTGTTGGAATCTCCTCCAGCTAAAGTACTATTTAAAATTTTGGTAAATAATCTAAATAATGTCTCATACAAGTGGAGAGCAGAGAAAATTTATGAAGGGATTTACTACTAGGTGCCTATATTCAATTAATCCTTGACTACACCAATCTCTAGTGTGGAGTCAACGGAGGGCCAACGCCAAAACAACTAGAATACTAGCCAACGAAGTTCCAAATATTTTAGGAGCTTGACAGACAATTGGGATTTGAAGCACCAATCCCATTGGAGGTATTGAGTGATCATTCAACCATTTTAACACCATTTATTGATGGAGAATAGGAAGAATAAATATAAGTGATCTTATATACAATACCATTTGTTCCAAATATGGATAGGGCAAAAAGTAACCCAGTAAATTAGACTCTGACTAAGAGAAAATAGTAGGAAAAAGCAGTTAGGGGTAACCAAGCAGTCGATGTTGAGGCAGTCCTAGAGGACGTAAAAATCATATGGAAAAAGAAATTTTAGTCAAACACTAATCTCGACTTTAACGATCCCTTAATCAGAGAAAAAAATTATTTATTCACGAACAAGTTAGTCGAAAGAACTCGACTAAGAGAAAACCAAGCTCGATAGGATGAAGTTGTCATCTAGAAAATTTTGAAGTTGAGCGTAGGGACATAATTTAAAGAAGCTATGGAAACGATTAATGTAAAGAGTGACAAAGAAAATAAACCAAAGCATATCTATATAAGCATGTAGATACAAGAGGACAAAAGAAACAAAGGATGGAGGATCAACAAGAGAAAAACACATGTTGATCGATTCTGGTTGCAGCACATTAGTAAAAAATTACTCGACCTGACCCTAGTAAAAAACGCATTCCAAAGAAGCAGCACAAAAATATAAGCATAGTCAACCTTAAAACAAAATCACCACCACCTAAGGCTACTCTAATTATTGAGGAAACAACAACATAAAAGGAGATTAAGAAACATAAGAATAAATGGAGGGCACGACGCTGAAAAATATCATTAGATGTAAGCATTTCAGATTCACCCCCTAACAATAGTAATCAAGAAAGTGCATCGCACTCGGGGTCGAAAGATGACGACCACAACTTACAAAATGGAACTACCAAAAAGAACACCATAGTCGAGTCGAACCCACTGGATAGGTTGAATCCACTCGAATCGACACAAACTGGAGACGAGCCCAAAAAAGAAAAGAAGTATGTTCATCTCAATCTAGGCACAAGATCCATACCAAAGAAGATAGAAGGAGAAATAGTTGCAAACACTTAGGGTTCAACACATACCATTCCCACCCAAAAATCATATTACGCACAACCTATTACAGTACCATTGGATGAATCTGATCCCATAGAGAAATTCAATATAGAAACAGAGAAGACCTAGCAGGAAAATCATCCTAAACAATCGACCGACAGATATAATAATTTCAGCACAAGGTCTCCCAAGAAGACAAGAAACCCACCATAAAATCCTCCTTTAGGAAGAACTTACAAAGGCTAGTCGTACCCTCCAGAGCAGACTGAAAACACAGATCAAAACAATGCACAAGGTCAAGAAAACAATGGTGGAAGGAATAAACCTGACATGCAGCTAGAAGTAGGGTAGCACAAAAAACAAATCTGGGAAACAAAGATCCAAACAAAGGAAATAATGCAAAAAAAGAACAAGAAAACATGTCCAACAATAAACTTGAACAAAAATATGTGCAAAAGGTAGGGAATAAAAAGAAGAAGAAAATACATAAGAAGGATAATACTCCAAAAGTAATCACCTTCATAGCCTTCAATCCAGTCGGGTCAATAGAACCACATGTAGAAATATTATTTGATCCAACAGTAGCATCATATGAACATATGCTTGAGTTATATACTGAAGTGACCAAAGAAGCAACAAACCAATGGAAGAGAGCCATGAAGGATGGTTCTTGACTGACAACAAGAAGAAATAAAGATAAATAGATATTCAATGATGAAACATTGCTCTCCAAAGAGAAGTTAGGCATTGAACACCCGATAGAAGGATTAGACCCTCTAACAAAAATAAAAAATTTGGTCGAATTAGTCATACATACAGGTTCTAACAATCAGTTGGAAGTATAGTGCCCAAGATGGAAAAATAAAAAACTTAGGAAAATACATAGAATATCATTAAGAAGTAATCAGGTTGTATTGGTTCAGCAAACAACAACAATTCTGCAATTGGAACATGGGAAATTCAAGGAAGTACAATAGCAATTAGAACTAGATAACTCACAAGAAGAAATCCTCGATACATTACTCAACAACTGGCCATCATATTTTTTCTCAACCTACAACAAGCTCAAATCACAAAGAACAATAATTATTGATCTAAGAAGAACAAGAGAACTCACCTCGGACACAAAATGTACAATGACCATATCGACCCACATTGCAAAAGAAAAGACAGTGGAAGAAAAACTATCAAAAAAAGAGAAAGAGTGGTTGAGAGAGGCAATCAAAGCTCAAGCATCAACAAAGAAATCCATTAAGCACCTTGACCAAATCAAAAATAAAAATCAATAAGCCTAACATAATTTTGACCCAGAGTAGGTTCATGTACAAGAAAACTCCTGAATGACAAGCTAGATTTTTTGGGGAAAATGAAATAAGTGAGGATAGAGGCACAATAATCTATTGAAGAATGGAATAATGTTTCACACCACTTGCAAGAAATAGCTCCAAGAATCTACCAGAAAACATTTGGAGGAATGCCACATCAACTCACAGAACAGTCAGAGGACGCATCAACTTATCAACATAAATTTTAGTTTTTCAATCCCACACCGTCTGATTCAAACATCCCGACCACCAACCATCAGTCAAGAACCCCAGAGGAATTCATCGAAGGATCAAACAAGTCACATGTACAAGTTAAAATGACATCTCTTCTACCAATGTAAGAATGCATGAGTGGGAAATTCCTGAAGAAACACATGAGAAGATCATGTGACCAAAAATAAATCCATGAACAAGCTGGTGACATTCAAGAAAATTGACTCGAACACTTCTCGACAACAACATATTATTTCTTCTTCGATCCCATCTTTCTCATTCTCATATTGTAATATTTTTAAACATGATATAACCTACTAGTGAAAACCTCTTCAGGGGGCACCAAGAGAGTTTGTCAAAAAATTTCAATGTAATAGCCATAGTCCCCCTTTTATCGGGACGAGCAAGGAATTGAGGAGGAGGGGGGTGTTGTAGGGGATAGTCGACTCTACTGACTAGACTCAACAGTCGACTGCAGAAGCTGGCTAGGGAAGTCGATCAAATAGACAGTTAGAGTCAACCAACCGAGTTGTTAACAAATGTAATCGATTGATAACTATATATCATATGTGTGTGTGTTTCTATTTAATGGAAAGAAAAAGGTTGTTTTTCTATCTAATAAAATTCATTGATGGTTCTCCCAATTCTTGTGTATCTCTACTTATGTCTCTATGTGCTTCTATATGTAATATTGTGATGTGTGTTTCTCTGTGTAAGGATCTATCGGTAACTTCTCGTACTTTCCCTTAGACTACAACAACAACCATGGCCTTCTTCTATAGTTTAGTATCATCTAATCCCATTGCCTCTCTAATAGTTATACAATCATCATTAGTAATATATAGAACAAAAGTGGAACAAAAATTAGGTGGGATATACCTTCTAGTTTCTTTCTTTCCCAAACCGATATCCTCAATATTGGAGCCTAAGGTTCTTCCTCTTTTGGTTCATCTTCTTTTGTTGAGTTAGATTCTTCACCCTCTAACTCATAATCTAACATCTCTAGTTATTCTTCTTTTGGCTGGACATCTTATTTTGGAATATATTTAATCTCTCTAAATACAACAACCTAATTGTAAATAGTCTTATTTGTTACTAGATTCCAAAGTTTATAACCTTTTATACCATCTTTATAACAAATAAAGATTAATTTTTCAAATTTAGTATCCGTCTTACTCCTATTTTCCCTTGGAACATGCACATAAGCATCACAAAAAAACTTTGAGATGTTTGAGAGAGGGTTTTTTACCAATCAATGCCTCATGTGGATTTTTTTCAACTAGTGGTGATGCAAGTGATTGATTTACCAAGTAACATGCAAAATTCCATTGCCCCTGTCCAAAATTCATGTGATAACCTTGCATCACTAAGCATAATTCTTTCATTTTCCATCAGCTTCATGTTCATTATCTATGCAATGACACCATTCTATTGATATATGTATGGAGTAGTATTTTCCCTTGTTGTTCTTCACTTCTTGCATAATTATTCTAGCTCATTTTCGCAAAACTCTCCATCATTATCTGTTGTTAACACCTTTATTTTCTCCTATGTCTAGTTATTTAGAAGAGCCTTAAACTCTTTAAATTTATCAAAATATTGGATTTCTTTTGGAGGAAATAGACCCATGTTCCTTCAGAAATCTTCTACGAATGAAACATAATAACAAATTAACATAGTGATAGAATAGGAATATCTCCAAAAACATCATTGTGTATTAACTTCAAGATTCATTTTTCTATTGTATCACTAGATGGGAATCTCACTCGATTCTATTTACCATATATGCAATGCTCACATAAATTTAAGTCTAATGAAGACATACCTTCAACCATACCTTTACCATGTAATGCTCAAAGGCCCCTCTCTCCAATATGTCCTAATATATTATTCCATAGAATTGCAAGGATAGTAGGAGTCCTATTTTCTTCATTGATAACCTTAGGAGTGACAAAATTGTTACACTCGTCATTAATATTGTTTCCCAGTATCTTGTACATAGTTCCAATACAAAATCCCTTCATTAACATCATTTTTCCTCAAACCATATTTCATGTGTCCTTTTCAAATATAGTATGCACACCTGCATCACCCATCTTACTTACAGATATCAAGTTTTTGGCCAAATCTGGAATGTGCACAATCCTAGGAGAGTTCTAATCCTTCCATAATTTAGTAGTGACTTGAACCTTCCACATCATACAATTTTGGTTGTTGAGTTGTCTCCTAAGAAAATATAACCTCCATTTTACTTTTCATATTCACCACTCCCTATGAGGAGTCATATGAAATGAAGCACTCGATTCAATCAACAATATATCATGATCTGAATCTGTACTAGTAGATGCCAAGTAAATGTCACCTCCTTCCATGGAGGTTTTTGTTTTTGTGTAGGAGACCTCATTGTATCATTAGATCCCTTACTTTTATCAACACTCTTAGATCTACAATATTTCTTATATTAGCACCCAACTTTATCACATTTCCAACATTTCCTTGTAGATTATCCTAGAGATTTAGATCTACCTCTAGATTTAGACATGCCTCCTAAAGATGCATTTTTCATCTCCTATGGATGACCTCTTATATAAAAAAACATCCTTGGCCACACCCTCCATGGATTTTCTCCTCATTTCCTTTAATAAGAATAATACAACTACATCCTCAAACCTTAATGTGGATTGAGTAGTACTACCAACTTCTACAACCAAATTATCCCAAGAGTTTGGAAAAGAACATAACAAGGTAATGCACTTATCTTCTTTGTCCATATTAATATCAACGTAGACAAGTTGAACTACTATATTATTAAAGAAATTTAGATTCTCTGTTGTGGATTTTCCATCCTCCATAT
Organism: Picea sitchensis; assembly: GCA_010110895.2. Classification (NCBI taxonomy): domain Eukaryota; kingdom Viridiplantae; phylum Streptophyta; class Pinopsida; order Pinales; family Pinaceae; genus Picea; species Picea sitchensis. The sequence goes on from SNQJ01S0108588.1 coordinate 66,393, forward strand.
TAAGATAATACAACTTCTTTCAAAGAAACAACTTGTTTACTAGAGACTTTGATTGATATGTAAATTCCCTAAATTTTCCCGCAACTTCATTATAGTTTCTTTTCCAAAGGAATTCAACAACACCAAATCTGAGAGGAAAAGTCAAATTGTACTTCTCACCTTTCTTTCCAAAAATTTCCAATATTCTTTCAACATACCAGTGGGTTTTGTACCTGGATCCACAACAACCTACTATTTTCTATCTACAAAAATATCTTTCATCTTTATATTCCATAACTCAAAACTTTGGTTGTTAAACTTATCTTTTTCTATTATTGTATTTTTTGCCATTTTATTTACACAAGATTCACTATGCAAAGCTCCCACTCAAACACAAGTTTAACGTAGATGCAAGATACCCTTGCTCTTCACATAATGTGTTAAACCCTAGCAACAAAGGCATCCCCCTAAAGCCAATAACATTTTTTTATACCAAATGAATATTTTGATAAACCTATGCAAGAATAGAAATACTAACATAATCTAAAATAGATGAAATAACAATGGCACTCACACAATGCATACAGATTTACCTTGAAAACCCTTAACTTGGAAAACCAACATAAGTAAGAGTTGCTCCTCTCTCAATCTTATTGTTTTATCTTCACCATTTACAACACAATATTTATCTATTCCATAGCATCCAAAACCATAATATGATAACTTGGATTAGATTACAACCCTATTTCCTTAAGGGGAATTAGTTTACAATGGGATGAAAAACTATTGGCCAAGAAATCACAAAACATACAAAAAATGGAACCAAAATTTTCTTTTGGGGGGCGATTGTTCCCCCATGCCTGTTGAATTATTGTAACTTTGAAGAATATTCTACTTATATTTGAGTAATTATTGTATAGATAAAATCCCCTTTTGTGGATTGATCAAGTCAGGTCTTGTATAATATCAAATCCCTTTTTGTGGATTGGTCAACATGTATTTGTATGGTGGTATTTGTAAAGTCGGTCCCTAGTAATTGTAAAGTGGTTTTAGCCACTTCTAGAAGAATTTGGCTCCACCAAGTGAAGAGTTACAACCCTAGCACCACCTTGCAACTTGAATTTATATGTGATGATGATGTCTCATTTGAACACACTCACTACACTAGCTTTGCAGCTATGAATAAGTGTGCAAGTCTTGAAGGAAGCATTATTGCATGTAAGTGTGATGTCAAGGAGGGTTCTTGGTCCATGTCTTGGTATTTCTTGGTGAAGTGGTGTGCTAATATTCCTAGTGAAGGAGTAGAGGAGGACCTTATGTTTGGTCTTTGATCTATCTATATTGAGGATTTTTTTGTTGAGTTTTCTCCCCCATGAGGGTTTCCCAGGATAATATGTGTGTCTTTAATTATTTATGTGATTTCCTCTCTTTCAATGATCTTATTATATGCAACTAATGTGATAAATGATTATAATAATAAAGAATAAAAGTAACTGCTATTTCTATAAGTAAAACTTCAACAGGGTATCAGAGCATGCATGAAAGATACCAAATCACAGTTGATAAGAAGCGACTAGCCTCAACACACCCTCTCCAAAATCCAGTTTTCAGTATTGCAACTACTACAAAATTAAGGTTTCTGCATAAAACCTAAGTGTGGTGTTTTCCCTGTTCAAGGAGGACACTAGGGGAAGTAACCACATCTAGGAGCTCACCCTAGGAGCACACATCTAGTCCCTGGATCAAAATTCCAAAATTTGAAGTTTGAGAAATTAGGGTTTCCTCATAAAACCCTAAGTTGCAGTTGTAGTATCAATTGTGATTACAGTTCCAGTTCCTTAGTGCGAGTTCCTTTGTGCCAGTTCCTTTATGACAGTTGTAGTGTCAGCACCAGTTGCAGTGAATTTTTTTGTGAAGTACTTGGACTAATTTTTATTTTCCTAGTGCGCCTTACCCTAGAAAATCCCCAACTACCTTTAAATTACAAGTTGCAACACCTTCTAAGTTTTAAAGGTTTGTTATTTATTGCTCCTATTGTTGGATGGTGCCACTACCTGACGATACTATCATAGGTATGTACTTACATATTTTTAATCTGTATCATTATTTTTAAAGGGTATTTGCACCCCATGTTTGATTATTTTGATATGCATCTATTTTTTATGGAATTATTGTGATCTTATGAATATCCAGGTTGCATTTTGATCTGTTGAAGTTACCGTACTAATCATTGGTCAAAATTAAACTCAAAGTATTAGATTGATCAAAGTTGAGATTATAGAGACTATTCACTAACCCAGTTTTCTATCAAGAAAGTATATTATCTTAGTACAAAGGACATGTTGAATAAAATACTTGTCATTTTGAGTGGAGACTCAGAAGAAAAGAAACACACTCATTCTTGAGGACAAGACTCCAGGTTCCAGGCAGGTCACAAGTGATAGTTCTGAAGGAGCTACTATGAAGATTGTTCTTTCTATTTTATTATTATTATTATTATTATAAAGAGTGTTATTCTTGTATGTTGTTTCTCCCTTGTTCTTGTTCTGGGAAGGTCACAGGTGATAACCCCGAGAAATCTATAGTGACGATTGCAGGAGGAAACATATTAGATGATACATGGAGAAAACTATCCAAGTTGTATACATGACCATATACATCCATGTACCAAAGAAGATGAAGAAGAAGCTACTTTTGAGATACAAAGTATCTCATATGGAGATTGATTGTAAGGAGCAGAAGGCTCCAAAGATAACCGAAAATTAGAATATAACTCACAATAGACTTGGTCAATGGATAATGAAGCCACCTTGATAGGAAGCATAATTCATTTGAAGTCCGACTCATCTTTTCATATTAAGACTTGGTATTGAACACCAAATATATCCTACAGAGACTATGAATTTTTTTTTAGACTCAGAAGAAATCAAGACTAAGAGTAAGCCTAATCTCAAAAACGATCATATGGGAAAAAGAGACATCTTCTAGGACTGGCAGAGAGATGCCATGAGTTGAGAAGACTAGATCGTAGCTTCAGAGACCTCTGGGAGACATGAAATCTCCTAAGAATATTCCCTTGTTTCAATGACAGAGAAGGAAGCTAGTCAGAAGGACTGGGATATGGATTTTTCCTTAAGACCAGAAGGGAAGTCGGTGGTGACTTCCAATATTGATCTAATAGATCAAGCATGTTGCAAATAACAATATAGATACATACAAAGTTAATTTGTGTCGATAGGATTATCCCAACAAGATGGAGAAGACACTTTCTTCAGTAATCGAAGAAATAGTTCCATTGTTCGTGAAGACAATTAGAACAACCATGATTCTGATACAGTATGAGACTTAGGGGGAGAAATACCTATATTTGAGATTGATTTACCTCCATGAAAGAAGAAAAGATACCTTCAGTATCATTCACTCTTAGTTTCAAATGAAGTTGTTGCCATGATAGAACAGAGGAGCTACTCTTAGAGTTTAGCATCTACAATGAGAATAGAGTAGTCATTCTCATATTTAGAAATAACATCTGTAGGTGCAGAGTCTTGGTTCCAGAAGAAATAGTTGCAAAAAAAGTAGGGGACATAATCTCAAGCAGTGAGACAGATAGTGCTTTACAGAAAGCACATAGAACCAAAACATGATTATGCAGATTGAGTTGCAACTGAGCAAGTGTACCAGGATGGTACAATGTGATGTGAAAATTTGGTTTCTAGGTATAGGACAGGAAGACTCATGTATGCAAGTTGAAGCAAGCTCCAAGAACTTGGTATGGCTGGATTGATAGTTTTCTGACGAGATTGAGATTTACCAAGAGTAAAGTTGATCCCAACCTTTACTTCAAGATTGAGAATGATGGACCAGTTATATTGCTACTATATTTCGATGATTTTTTCTTGACAGATGAAGAAAATATCATCACATATTATAAGAAGAAGCTTGTCGTTGAATTTGAAATGAAGGACCTGGACCTCATGGACTATTTATTAGGTCTTGAAGTATGGTAGAGCCCAGAAGAGATTATCCTTAATCGAGGAAAGTATGTTGTGGAAATTCTGAAGAGATTCAACATGATGGAATGTAGAGCCATGTCCACTTCTATGGAGACAAATACGAATTTATTGGTTGATACTTCGTCAGAAATAGTTGATGTTACTCTATACAGACAAATGATTGGTTCATTGATGTATATGACCAATACCAGACCAGATATATGCTTTGTTGTGAACACATTGAATCAGTATATGGTGGAGCCTAGACGTGTTCACCTTGTAGTTGCAAAGTATGTGATGAGATACCTTAAGGGTACGTTGGACTATGGCCTAGTTATATTGGAGACTGTGAATTCATATTTTATGGCTATACTAATTCAGATTGGGTTGGAAGTGATTGAGACAAAAAAATCACTTCAGGATGTTGTTTCAGTTTGGGTTCAGCCATGACTTCGTGGAAAAGCAGGAAGCAATCCAGTATTTCTCTCAGTACGATAGAAGTAGAGTACATTGAAGCATACTCCACCAGTTGTGAAGCCATATCGATTCGGAAGTTGTCGACGTGTTTGTTCAATATGGAGATGGAAGCTACCATGATTTTATGTGATAACTGGAGTTGCATAAAGATGACAGAGAACCCAATGTTCCATGATAAGACAAATCACATAGAGATCTAGTATCACTACATTCATGACATGGTGCAGAAGGGAGTTGTAAATCTCCAATATGTTGGCATAGATGAGCAGGTTGCAGATGTGTTGACTGAGCCTCTTTCTCATGTGAAGTTTAAGTACTTTCGAGACAAGCTTTGTGTAGTTCAAAAGGACCTCCCTCGAAAGGGGGAGTGATGTTGATGATACTATGGTATCCTAACCAACAACGGGTAGTTCAGTTAGGATTTTATATCCTAGGGGACTGATCATCCCTGGGTAGATCCCAAAGATCCGGTAAGGACGGTCTATTAGAGTACCTATGCATGTATATGCCAGCTATGGTTAGTAGTGGTAGCTCAGTTAGGATTTTATATCCTAGGGAATCTTATGATTCTTGGGAAAATCCTGAAGGTCCAGTAAGGACGGTCTGTCAGAGGACCACATGGTAGCTCAATTAGGATTTTATATTCTAGGGAATATTATGATTCTTAGGTAGATCCTGAAGGCCTTGTAAGGACGATCTCTCAGAGTACCATGTGGTAGCTCATTTAGGATTCTATATCCTCTAGAATCTTATGATTCCTGGGAAGATCCCGAAGGTCCGATAAGGACGGTCTGTTAGAGTACCACATATCGTGTTGTTAATGCACCTACCTCAGTTTGTTGTCACATATTGATGTTGATGTTCCAGCTTCGTTTTATCAGTGTTGATGTTCAAGCCTCATGCTAGTGATGTTGATGTTCCAACTATGTGTTGTCAATGTTGATATTCCAGCTTTGTGTTGTCGATGTTGATGTTCCAACTTCATGTTGTTGATGTTGATGTTCCAACTTCATGTTGTTGATGATGATGATGTTACTTCAGCTCTGTGATGTAGATGATGATGATGTTCAGTTTCTATTGATGTTGATGATGAGAAAAACTTTCGATGAACTATAGATATGAACGACATTGCTCCCAATGTTGATGATGACGTCCCCTCCTCTTGATGAGGTATTGAGTCCATTCAATTTTTGTTTATGTTGTCAGTAGAATACCCTTCTTGTTAAGGAGGAGTGTTGAATTATTATAACTTCAAAGAATATTCTACCTATATTTGAGTCATTATTGTATAGATCAAATCCCATTTTGTGGATTGGTCAACATGCATTTGTATGGTGGTATTTGTAAATTCAACCCCTAGTAAGTGTAAAGTGGTTTTAGCCACTTCTAGGAGAAGTCGACTCCAACAAGTGAAGAGTCACAATCCTAGCACCATCTCACAACTTGTATTTATATGTGAGGATGGTGTCTCATTTGAACACACTCACCACACTAGCTCTGGAGCTATGAAGACATGTGCAAGTCTTGGAGGAACTGCTACTACAATTAAGTGTGACATCAAGGAGGGTTCTTGGTCTGTGTCTTGGTATTTCTTAGTTAAGTGGTGCACTACTTTTCCTAGTGAAGGAGTAGAGGAGGATATTGTTTTTGCTCTTTTGTATATCTATATTGAGGAAGTTTTTGTTGGGTTTTCTCCCCCATGAGGGTTTCCTAGGATAATATGTGTGTCTCTAATTGTTTTTGTTATTTCCTCTCTTTCAATGATCTTATTTATGTAGCTAATGTGCTAAATGATTATAATAATAAAGAAGAACAATAACTTCTAGTTGTATAAGTAAAAATTCAACAATGCCTCCCTAACTGGAGGGTGATCACCCCCTGAGAAACTCTTTTCTCTAGTATGAGACTAACTCTGCCTACAAAGAGTATAGCACATGCTCGACAAATATCTACCTAAAAAACACTTTTTTTTCGAGGTGTTTTCCAATTAGATGGCTAATCTTATGTTTTTTGAAGTTGTTACAATCCAATGAGAAGTCTAATCAAAAGGTATTTTGAATCATCCTACTAGTATTTCCATAGGAATGCCTAGGGGGAACACTACCATCGAGGTTCTACAACTTCACCTTAGTACTTGTAGTGCTCTTGGCAAGATGGACCAAAGACAACAAACATATGTTATTTAGATATAGGAAAACCATTAATCGAAGGTATCAAACTTGCTCTACTATATCAATTTGTTCCATCAATTTATACAAAATAGAGCTTGATATTTTAAGTGCATTGAGGAAGGTTGTTTCTCATAGTCATCTTGCAAGCTATACAAAGGGTTGCACCAATTCTCCTTGAATTAGAGCACTACATAGTTAGTTGTAGA
>SNQJ01S0108589.1:0-19158 GCA_010110895.2 Picea sitchensis
ACTTTCATTGTAAAAATATTAATACATATAATATAATCTTATTTATTCTATTTGAAATAAATAAGTATTTTTTATTGTATTTTTAATAACTTATTAAAAAATGATTTTTTTAAAAATATACAACATTTAAAAATATTAAATATTAATTTATAGAGTTATATTAAATATTAATTTATAGAGTTTTGTAATATTTTTCAATGTAAAAATATTAGTACATATAGTATAATATTATTTATTCTATTTTAAGTGTTTATTATTATATATATATATATATATATATATTTGTATTGGGGAATCGACAACTCGTGGTTCTTGTACTCGCGTGACATGGGGTCGATACCGGTCCATTACTACTATACCCCCAGGTGTTGACACGGGGACATGGGGTCGATACCTGTTCGCTACCACGATACCGGTCCACTACTACTATACCCCCAGGTGCTGATACAGGGACGTGGGGTCGATACCTGTCCGCTACCACTATACCCCCAGGTGATGATACGGGGACATGGGGTCGATACCCGTCCGCTACCACTATACCCCCAAGTGCTGATACGGGGACATGGGGTCGATACCTGTCCGCACAAGTACGCAACCCACAAGAATGGAGCATAAGTAAATCGGGGTGAGAATAGACCTTGAGACCTCTTTTTACATATTTCCTTCCATTTACACGACAATTGCCAATGGGTCTACACCCTTGCGGACATTTTTTATTATATTTAAAAAAACGTATTAAAAAATATGATTTTTTTAAAAATATACAACATTTAAAAATATTAAATACTAGCATACTCCCTAATGTCTAGTAAGCCCTCCAAAGCCAAAGATTGGAACGAGGTCCTTTCAAAGACGACGTGTGAGGTATTGGAAGAAAAAGTTGAATCTTGTCTACAATAGGCAGAGATAAACATGTTGGCTCTTCTTCAGGAAGATAAACAATAGAGGGATGTCTCCCATGAGAAGATGGCACATTCCCTTTTGCAACAGATGTTAGGAAGATAAGGATAAAAGTGCATGGAAACACTTTATGCAACAATATGTCAAAGAGTTACAATGGCAGAGGATAAGCCTTTGGGTCTTATAAAGGTTTAAAAACACATGCACATGCAATAGTTATGCAAGCAAGAAGGGTCACCAACCTTGTTTGTATTAAAAGGGAGATGGAATTTAAGAATTTGAAGGAAAAGTTTGAAAATCAATTGCAAATTTTATGTAAGCATGGTATACTTGATAAACTCAAAGAAGTTTAATTAATAATGTGAACATTTTGAATAAAGTTTTTATAAAATACAAACATGATCTTCAATAATGTGAAAATGTTGGTTCTTTTAATAGGAAATGATACAATAACAGTTGAAAAGTGGAATAAGTTGTTTTAGATTTATTGCACTATGGATGAATTGGACATTGTGGTTGGAGAGATTAAGATCAACTTACATAGAAGAATTTGCAAAGCCAACTACCAAATGAATCTAAATTACAATTTTAAGAAAAAATGTAACAAGTTGTCGGACTGTAAATTGGTATTTTAAAATTAGAGTGAATCTTTCTTTTACTTAATCTTAATTTTAATTAAACTACTTATATTTTAATTTATGAATTTTACTTAATCTTTCTTTTACATAAATAAGAATTTTGTTTTCAAATCAATCACCCATTCACTCCAAATTTGACATAGATTTATGATACGAACTCAAGTACTTATGACTAACATAAGTGATATAGTTTGCACATGATTTGAAATTTCAATGATGTTTCTTTACTAAATATTTATTTAATTAGTTATAATTTTGATCAAATTACATTTTCTTTTCTAATTGTATTTAATTTTTCAATTTATTTTAAAAATTAACTTATAAATAAATATTTTATTCATGATTGAGAGATTTAATAATAATGTAATGTGAAATATGATTTAAAATTTCAAGAATAATTCTTTAAAAACATATTATGGTTTCTCTATAATTCTTCACCCCATTAAATTAATCACAATTTTGATCATTACAATTCTTTTTATTAATATTTATTCTTTTTAAGTTGTGTTTTAATTATTGTAGTGTGTTAAGCACTCTTAGTTTCATTTAGTTTTTCAAAATTTATATTGGGAGGCTTCTTCGATGAACATAGATCCTATGCGAATGTATATCGCATTACCAATGGCACAACAATTACAAGTCCAAATTTAATTAATCTGATTTACCATTCAACAAATGACACGACAATCTTATCTTGTTTCAAGCTAAATTTGATTCATTGGTTTTTTTTGGTTTCCTTGCCACGTGAGCTTCTCTTACAAGACGAAAACGAGGAGAAGGCTTAACCTTTCAAAGCTGAAGATGTACTCATATATTTCATGTAAACTCGAAGAAATAAAGCAAAATAGCAAAACCATTGATACTTAATCATATATAGCTTAGTAACACTATGAATAGATCTATGTTCTCCGTAGATGTTTGAAGTGCATAAAGCCATTAAAATACCAAAACCTACTTATTTTAAAAGGTTTATATAAGACAAAGTACACTTTGTAATGGAGCTTAAGGGATTTTTATGGATTTATATGAATAAGGTAAATTTTGGTTTTTCTAATTTTAAAAAGTTTAATAATTATTTAATTTGATTTAATATGGTAAAAAACTTGAATAAAATTCGCATATTTCTTTGATTTTGATAAATATTGTATTTTTAAATCTAATATGAATATATAGTTTTGAGTGGGCCTAATGGTTAGAACACGTGTTATTATTAATATAACAAAAATAAATTATTATTATTAATATTATTTTTTGAATACAAAAAGAGTAGAGCCTAATATATTAATTGCCAGAAAAGAGGGGAAGCCGAAGCTACCATGTGTTTTGCCAAGTACATCTCGGCCCTTTCATGAGGAAACCAAGACATTTGGCTATCTATGTGTGAGGCGGAGAAAAGCTGGTACGCCATTTGTGTCTTGCCTGGAGGAAACCAAGACATTTGGCAGTCGTTGGTCTGAGAAAAAACATTGAGTTTAGAGTTACAAAATAGCTTCGATCATCCACTTAGCACAGAGGGAAACCAGAAAAGTAGAACTATTATTTGTGACTTGTTTACCGGTGGATGCTTTCTGCAGTCCATCTGCTTTTTGCCGTCCCTTGTCATTGGCTTTGGCTGCTCGACACGGAGGGTTGAGCACCGCGTCGGCAATGATTGTCTGGTGTGTATGTGAGTGAACATCGGTAAGAGCAAATTCGTAGCGTTGGTACGGCGAATGCCGGATTGAGTCCTCCCACCAAGCTCTCGGTTCAAAAATTACTTGTCGGGGGTTTTGGTGGAGGAGTGGCGGTTGAACCCACGCCCTACCTCTTGCATGGCGAGAAGGAATGATGGCATGGGAGGCGATACTACCCGCCTCACTCAGAACTAACTTCTTGTCCGGTTTGCCTTCCCGGACGGTTGCCTCATCTCAGCTGGCTCGTTTCTTCGGAACCCCATTTGGAGAGGATCTGCCTGCGCCCGGTCGGTGCGCTCCAAATATGCGAGTTTCGCTTCAATAAATGCTTGAAATGGCAGCCAATGTTCTACTCCTCTTGAAGTACCAGTGATTCTTGGTGGGCGGTTAGGTATTTCCTACGCAGAAACATGTATTGAGTTCCCGATTTTGACGGTGAATAATAAATTGAAGTAGAGGGACTTGAATGGGATTTGTCAAGGATGATTTCTTGCTAATGTTACCACAGGGAATACCATACCTCAGCCTGCCAGATGGCTGTATGTAGGTACTGCATGGACAATACCCTCTCAAAAATTTCTTTGTCTCTTCTTGATCCCGAGGCATGGTAGCCCCTGCCCGGGGGAGCCTTACCCCACCGTTCACGTGGCATGGAGTGCCAAGCAATAGTCTGGCTGCAGTGCGTAGCTGCTTTAGAGGGAAGCTGGGATGCTCAATGCAAACTTCAGCTCAAAGTAGACCCCTTCCTTTCGAAATTGAAGTCATGAGGGTGTGTGACCAGGACAGCCATTAAGACCATACCTTTGGAGGTACTCTATGACTCTGTGGCACTTTCCCGTCTTGTGAGAGAGGGTCTTGGCTCATCGACACAGCTATCGACTCTCCCATCCTTAATGGTGAGGGGGATGGCTGTATTTAAGGCCAATAGCTGTTGTTCCATATTAAGTCCCTATGCAGGGTGCTTATCAGGATTGTGTATTCTATCATCCATTTAGCAGAACATTTTGTTGGGAGTGGATTCAAGAGTAGGTTGGGTCCACCCAGTCTCAACAACGTGCATAATGGTTACCAAAGGGGGAAGGAATGGAACCCCCTCCTACAAAGCGGTGAGTGGTGGATGGGGAGAGGAGCACTTGGGCCGTTGGTTTCAAGAACCTACAGCGAGGCACCTAGGGATCAAGATAGGAAAATAATCAGAGAGGAAACCAAAAAAAAAGTGATTAGGTGAGGGCAAGAAATAGGAGGAAACCCAAAGCATGTGAAACAACATTGAACATTGTTAAGGGTAGTAGAGCATAGCAGTGGCAAACCTAAAACAACAACGATACCTAGGTTATAGAACCCCTAAAACACAACCCTTAGGAGTCCAGTTAGAGGCATGCAGTCTACAGGTTCATGTTGCTCAAGTGTGGTCTGTAATCTGATCCTTCCATACCTGTGTGAGGCTGTACATCCCTCCATGGAAGGAAAACTACTCCCCAGAGAAACCTTTAAAAATGTCTAATCACATGGGCTTTACTCACTTACATGAACTCTTTGGTTTCCGATCCACTTTGAAACCATAGGAACAAATAGGAAAATATGTCAGACATGAAAACTACTCTAAAAGACAATATGCATCCTACACAAAGTTTGCATAGAGATGGATGTTTAGGGGGCACTCCCAGAAGCCAGCACAGGTTTAGGGATGAGGAATGAGTAAACATGAGCTATGGCCGGATCTAGTTTGTCTGAAGATGCCTGAACATGGACACACCTAAGAATTCCCCTCTCAATAAAAAACAAAATAAAAACACCAACTCTGACTGAGGACTGAGGGCCAGTTTTGTGACAAATCACAAAGCAGAGGAAAAACAGGATGAGGACGGTTTTGTGAAGCCAAATCACAAAAGCAGAGGAAACAAAAGACAAGGCAAGGCCCCAATAGGAAGCAACCCGGAAGCCAAGATTAGAACAGAAGGAAGAGGCAGGCCCAACCAAGGGGAAGAAGGAGGAAAGGAAAAGACAAAAGCTAAGGAAGCGAGTGAAAAAGCAACTCAGGAGAACACAAAAATCCCAAGCAGCAAGGGAGAACAAGGAGGTAGCACAAGTCCTATGGAAGGAGGAAACAAAGATGCCAACACCCCAATGCAGGAAGCAAATGGAGATTCAGAGATGACACCAATCGAGGTAGGAACAAAAGACCTAGATCTCAGAGACATTGTGGAAAGGGAAGGAATACATCTACCGAACATATTGGAGCAATGGAAAAGGCAGGGAGTAGACAATGTGCCAGTGGAGTAACTCGATCGCATTCAATATCTCTTCCTCCTAAGGGAGGAAGCGAAATCCAGAGGGATCAAGCGCATGCATGGTGAGATAGGACACCTCAGAATCAAAACAGGCGATGGACAACCACAACACTCACCTAAGCAGGCACGACGGAAGAAAGGCAAAAAATGAAATAGCATAGCCCTACAAGAACTAGGAGCCCTGCTGATAAACTCAGATAAGATTAAAAATCTCTTCCCCAACTCCCCCCCACATGTTTAAATGAATATTATAACGTGGAATATAAGAGGCCTAAACTGCCTAAGAAGGCAACAAATCCTTAAAAATAAACCGAGTAAGGAACAACCTGACCTATGTTTCATTCAAGAAACAAAATGCAATTTAGACAGAATGGAAACAATCAGTAAAAAACACTGGAGAATACAAGATGTTGGTTGTCGAAAGCCAACAGAGGGCGGGAGGTATCCTCACCTTGTGGAACCCACAATCGGTGAACCTACTTGCAGCAGAGGCCACGAGAAACACACTTTCCGTTAACATGTAAATTATAGGGTACACAACAGAAATTCTATGCACTAATGTGTATGGCCCCCGGGTGATGGAGGAAAAAAGGAGAATGCTCCTAGACCTAGAGAATCTAAAGGACCGTACCCACAACCTCCATTGGATCTTGGCAGGGGATTTCAACATCATCACCACACTCGTTGAGAAAAAAGGGGGCACCAGGAGACTGGACAGAGATGCGAAAGAATTCTCAGCTTTCATTGACACAATGGAGCTTGTGGAAATCAGGACAAGCAATGGGAATTTCACCTGGAACAACAAAATACTAGATCACCACCAAGTAGCAACAAGGCTAGATAGATTCTTAGTGTCAAAATCCATCATTTTGCAGGGACTAAATTTGAACTGCAACATCCTCCCTTGGGGGGGATCAAACCACTGGCCAGTTCAACTGGAAGCTAATTTTCAAACCACATCGAAGAACAAACCATTTAGATTTGAGACATTCTGGATTGACCATCCCACCTTCAAGGAGAACATCAGTCAATGGTGGCGGGAGGAACTACTAGACCAAGGGACAAGGATGTTCAAACTTTACAAAAAACTCAAGTACATCAAACAAAAACTCAAGGAGTGGAACATGGAAGTCTTTGGAACATAAACCAGGGGAAAAAAAGTATCGAGGACAGAATGAGGAAGCTACAAGAACTGTTCATCGAAGAGGGATACACAGAGGATAAAAAAAGAGGAGATACAAATGACCCAGGAATGGGAAGCAAGATGTCAGCAAGAAGAAACTCTGTGGCGCCAAAAGTCCAAATAAGGTGGCTAAAGGAAGGGGAGAGGAATACCAAGTTTTTTCATAGAACATATTGCAAGAAGATCCCATAACAAAATCCTGAAGATTAGGGATCAGGAAGAGATCGAAAGAGAATCCCACCAGGAAATTGAGAATACATTGGTCAATCACTTCAAGGGGATAGCCCAGGAACCCAACCAAGACAAATCTAAGGCCATACAAAGAATAATTCAGGACATCCCCAAATTGGTCACAAAGGATCAAAATGTCGGCCTAAGCAAAACCATCGCAAATGAAGAAATTGACCAAGTGGTCCAGGAGATGCCCAACAGAAAATCTCCAGGCCTGGATGGATTCACAGTGGAATTCTTCAAAGCTTGTTGGGAAGTGGTCAAGCATGACATTTACGGGGTGGTGGAGGACTCCAGACGATCGACATCCATCCTGAAAGCTTTAAATGCCACAATGATCACTCTAATCCTGAAAGAAAATGAAACTAGGACCCCAGACTGCTACAGGTCTATAGCTTTATGTATTGTAGTTTACAAGATAATATCCAAAGTCATAGCCAATATATTGAAGCCACTCCTCCCCACACCGATTTCACAGGAACATGCACGTTTTGTGGAAGGAAGAAAAATCCTAGACAATATCATTCACGCCCATGAGATTATTCACACGTTGAAAAACCAAAGGAGAGGGGGGATGATAATCCAACTTGATCTGGCGAAGGCTTACGAAAAAATAAGATGGCACTACATGGCTAAGACGTTGGAAGCTTTTGGGTTCAAACATCACTGGATCAACTGGATAGTCACTCTAGTCTCAACGACAAGCTATTTGCTACTAATCAATGGAGCCCCATTCAAACCTTTCTGCCCATCCAGAGGCATAAGACAAGGGGATCCCTGTCCCCCTTCCTGTTCATTCTAATGATGGAAGGGCTAAGAAGAAGCATAAAAAGCGCAACTGCAGCTGGGGAAATAAAAGGCATCAAACCTTTTGAAAACTGTCCAACCTCCATACATCAACAGTTCGTTGATGATACCCTACTCCATGACACACCCATGGTAAAGGAAGCAAAGGATTTTAAAAGAATCTTAGAATACTTCGGGGAAGCCTCGGGGGCGGAAATCAACCACTCCAAATCCATGATATATTTCTTCAACACTAATCCAACTATCAACGAAACTTAGCCAACATTCTGGGGTTTGAACATAAAACGCTCCCAACAAAAAACTTGGGAATCCCCCTAACGGACAGAGCCTGCAAAAATGCTACGTGGGAAGGAGTTATCAGCAAACTGCAGGAGAGGGTAAAAAACTGGACATACAGAGCTCTAAACCTGGATGAAAGGATTATCCTCACCAAAACGGTTCTACAAGCAATTCCGACATATATGATGTTAGTGTTCCCAGCCCCCAAAGGAATCCTACAAAAGATAAGAGCCATCCAACGAGACTTCCTATGGCAAGGCACAAAAAATAAAAAGAAATGGGCCCTGGTGGCTTGGGATAAGGTATGTAGACCAAAAATAAAAGGTAGCCTGGGGTTACAAGACCCACAAGTAACCATCGAAGCCTACGGGGCAAAGCTCTGGTGGAGATGGGTAAAAGACAAATCGGTGCCGTGGGAAAACCTCTGGAAGGCCAAGTATGCCCCGAACACCAACGACCAAGAGAGAATTTGGTTCATGGGCACAAGGGAGGGATCAACCATCTGGATTCTCGCTTGGAGAAATAAGAACTGGATCCATAAACACAACTTCTGGGAAGTCAGAAATGGTAGAACAACAAGGTTTTGGGAGGACACATGGCAACATGAACCTAGAATGGAAAATCCGAACAGGGAGGAGCTACAACATGAAATGATTGGGCAAGGAAAAACAAAGATCCATCATTACTGAATCAAAGTGATGGCAATGCCAAATGGAGGATCTAGGACAAACTTAATCCACAAAATAGAGCCCGGATCGAAACAATAACGGAAGAGGTGGAGGAGGAATTGGGGAAAAGGAAAATTGGGGTCATGGAAGAAGAGGACCAATTGACGTGGGGCAGGAAAAATGGGGGTGAATTCAACTTAAAAGAAGCACGGTATTATATCGCGGGCCAGGACCAAGAAAACCTGAAGCAACAGTGGGAAAAGATTTGGAAAATCCCCCAATGGCCAAAAATCAAAATTATCAAATGGCTAGTTCTACATAACCGAATTCTAACTTGGGAGAACCTCATGAAAAGGGGTTTCATAGGTCCCTCTCGCTGCCATCTCTGTCAAGCCAAGGAGGAAACATCTAATCACCTCCTCGACGAGTGTAGTTACACAACAAAGATTTGGGATTGGGTGGCAGGCATCTTATGCCAATCCAATAGGATTTGGGGGAACATCAGTGCAACCATCAACAACTGGAATGAGGGTTACAATGGAAATGAAATGGTGAACCTTTGTTGGACTCTAACGTCGGGGATGATCATCTGGGAAATCTGGAAAGAACGGAACCGACACATCTTCAAGAATGAAAGCATACCGACAGAAAGAATAAAGGAGGCAATAGTCTCTCAAATAAGAGAAACGGTGCAGAGCCGCAACTGCAATATGGAGAAATCGCAAATCATAGACCAAGACTCCTGTATCTTGGATTTTTTCCATCTAAAAGAATGGCACAACAACATACTTGTAGGGCGCAACCCATAATCCAGATAGGAGCTCGCAACTGGACTCCCCCTCCGTCAGGGTTCCTCAAACTGAATTTTGACGGGGTGACAAAAGGAAATTCAGGAGTGGTAGGGATAGGTGGAGTGATCAGAGACAGTGGTGGCAACATCATCCGAATGTACGCTGTGAGCATGGGAAACTCAACCAACAATGCGGAGAAATTTGGAGCCTTGGAACGTGGCCTTGAAATCCTAAGTCGCGAAAGGATGACAAACACCATCGTGGAAGGTGACTCCAACTTGGTTATCAACACGACAACAAATACTCCAAAATGGCACCAGAGTGGGCCAGGTTCAGCGCCACTGGTGCCTTGCACACTCCCTACAGAAAATCCAGGAGAATCTGAGAACTCTGAATATAGTGGAGTTGCACGGGGTGCGCAGGTCAATGAATTCTCTAGCAGATAGGCTCGCCAACGAGGGTGTCAACAAGGAAGGCCTGAAACTAGACGATACCTGGATCAACAGTCCGAGTGGGCAACTCAAAATAGACCGCGACCAACTTGCGACAAAATATCGTGAAGGTAGTTTAAGCATGGAAGGTCACATCGAAGAGGACATCACAAGGCCTCTCGGAAGATACGCGGGCCCCAGGAAAAATATGATTGCTTACCACTCTGCCACCGATAATCATACAATATCACACTAAGTAGCAGACAAACGACTGGAAGCAAGGCCATTACGCCAGTAAGAGGTGTGGAGAAAGCACGAGGGAAAGGCCAGGCAACAAGTCACATGCAACGAATGATGTAAGGCATGAGGGGTTGATGATAACCATAATCGATCCACCAGGCCAAGTACAAATACGAAGAGAAGCACAGCCGGATCACAAGCAAGAAAGGGCAGTGATCGCACAGGGACAAAGGACTACCCATCATGATCATACAAGCCTTAACAGGAAAATTGACGGAAGCGCTCATCATCGCGAGCAAACCAATACTGAAAGGACAGGCTTGCAGAGGGGAACAATCAATAAGAAGAGGGACAACATAAATAGACGCAATCAGATAGAGCACAATGGTAGGGATTATCACAGAGTGAAGGGCAGGGAAAGTGAGAATACCTGTGAAGTGAGGCATAGGCCTAATAACCAGAATAACAGCTACAACAGGCAAAGCGGGATGGCGCGACTAAAGCAAACGCGCAGGAAAAGGAACCCCCCTAGGAAGGAAGTCCCAAACAGTTTGCGGCGGTTAACTAGAATGGAACAGGTAGCGAAAGATGTAGAGGGCACCTTCCAAACTCTGGATGCGCCGAAGGGGAAGGAAACCATCACCCGGTGGGAAAAATAATTAAAGAACAAGTGCATTGGTACATGAAACAGATTGGGTAACAGATCCGGGGGCCACGCAACCCAGGGAAACCCTCTACCACAAAACGATGGAGATGGCGTGGCTAACTAAGATGATGATCGAGAAAGTGATTTCAGAAAGGGAAGAAGCTAGGCAGGAGGATAACAGGGAAAACAAGACAATGTGGGACAAGATCCTGCGTCGCATCAACAGTCTGGAAACTATTACCAAACTGCTAGTAGAGGTAGAGAATGGCCAAAAATGCAAGCTGGAGCGGTTGGCAGCCCAGTTCCACCACTACCTTCGCTATGCACACCACATGAACATCATGCTTGCCGATGGACACAGTGTGCCAGCTCAAATCAGGAAGACTCGCACGACCTCCCAAAAGGAAGATAACAAGAGCCAGGCGGCTGGCGGGAAGGAACACCCCTAGGTGCAGAAACACTTCATAGTTCCGGCTTAATGATTTGGCAGTCTATAGGCAGTAATGCCAGGGTTTGTTAGGTTAGCTCATATATCCTTTACGCTCTGGTTTAGGGGATGTTTTAGTCTCTTCTTTTATGTATATGTTTTTTCTCAAACTGAACATGGAAGGTCTGGTCTGGTTTCCCTCGGTGGCAGACCAATACCATCCCTCGTTAATATCAACTTGCGCAACTAGGGACCCCCTGGTATGGTTTCCTGGTATGGTTTCCTTGCAGACCATGATCCCCACTTTTTGTATCATAATCTTTCTAGTAATATAGATCCCTACACTCACTTACAAAAATAAACATTTTTTTATTTAAAAAAAATTCCAAATCTCTTTTTGGTTTTAGATATGTAGATAATTACTATTGTACATATTGGTTTTAGATATGTAGATGATTACTATTGTAAATCCAAAAATATTTTAAGAAAAACTATAAATTTAGAATTGAAGTGATGTTCTCTTTATAATATATTAAATTGTTTTAATCATAAACTATTTTAAAATTAAATAAAAATGTTTGGTAGATGATTAATATGTAAATCCAAAAATATTTTAAGAAAAAATATAAATTTATAATTAAATTGATGTTCTTTTTATAATATATTAAATTATTTTAATCATAAAATCTTTTACAATTAAACAAAAAATTATCTATATTTTAGAAAATTTAATTCTTTTCATAAAAATTATAAATATTTTTAAATTTAATAATAATAATGCTTTATCTATATTTTGGAAAATTTAATTCTTTTCATAAAAATTATAAATATTTTTAAATTTAATAATAATACTGCTTTTGAAATTATCTATATTTTAAAAGGAATGTTATTCTCTTAAATGTGTTGATATTGAAACAATATTTTTATATTATTTTTTTCAATTTTAATGTTATTCTCTTAAATGTATTAATTTTAAAACAACATTTTTAAATGTATTGATTTTGAAATAACATTTTTATATTATTATTTTTCAATTTTTCACTATTAAAATTGAAAAAAACAATACTCAAAAACTTCACAATATAAAATAAAATATAAAACCACGGAGCATCATACATTATATAAAAGATCCAATATAAAAATATAACAGAACCTAAAATGCAAGATATAAAAGATAATATAATGCGTGTGCTCTGTTTTTCTTGGTCGGCTGGTAAATATATTGATTTAACACTGACGATGGGCATATGCATAAAGTTACTAAGTAGTTGTTAATATATATATATATATTTTATATTATTATTTTTCTCAATTTTTCACTATTAAAATTGAAAAAACACACTCAAAACTTCACAATATAAAATAAAATATACAAAACCACGGAGCATCATACATTATATAAAAGATCCAATATAAAATATATAACAGAACCTAAAATGCAAGATATAAAAGATAATATAATGCGTGTGCTCTGTTTTTCTTGGTCGGCTGGTAAATATATTGATTTAACACTGACGATGGGCATATGCATAAAGTTACTAAGTAGTTGTTAATATATATATATATATTAAAAATTATAATATATTTATTACTACTATAAAAATAAACAAGAAATATTTTTACTATGAAAATATATATATATATATTAAAATTATAATATATTTTTTTTTATATTTTTGTAAAAATATTTATATTTCATATATTATTATTATGGAAATTGTAAATATACAGTAGTAATAGCATTTTCCTAACAAACAAGAGATATTACTATTATGAAAATTGTAAATATACAATAGTAATGGAAATTGAAGATATATTTGTTTGTAATTGTTTACCTATAAGATCAGAAATCAAATTAGAAGGATTTAATTTTACAAAATGTCCATCAATCAATAACATTTACAATAATTAAATAAACTGCAGTATTATCTCTCAAATGAAAAGAGTTTGTCAAGAAGTTGGGAGCTGCTATTGTAAAACTTCATAGAAAAAGGGCCAAATACAAAACCCAGATGGAAAACAACAATAAAAATACTTTTCTTTCTTTCTTTTCAATATTATCTCTCTCAAATGGAAAAATTCTATACAAAATGAGTCACGTAGTATAAGTACGGTAGAGCGGACCTGTGCAACATCAGATATCAAAAATAATATATGAGATCATCGTCACATAAAATCTCTGTCATTTCACCAAAAGTTCCATTTTCTTCTGAAAATCCTCAGCAAAGGACTTGGAACCTTTCCTCAAGCCAAGCTGCATACAAGTAAAACCCTACAATTGAGATATCTGACCATACCAAACTTACATGCAAAGATTACAAATATAAGATGTATTTTCAATCAAAATAATACAGTAATAAAAAATATTAAATATTAATTATAAATTAAGATATTTAAATTTCAAATATTTAAAAACTATTTAAATTTTTTTATTAAAAATATTTTAAAACTTATACATTTTAAATTTATATCTTTTATTTATTTTTATAAATAAATATTTTTTTTTAATCATATATAGAGATTATGGTTTAGGCAATAACATAGATTCTAGAGTTTTGTAATATTTTTAAATGTAAAAATATTATTACATATAAATAATTTTTTTAACAACATATATGTCAGAGACTATGGTTTAGGCAATAACATAGATTCTACAGTTTTGTAATATTTTTCAATCTAAAAAAAATATTACATATAATATAATCTTATTTATTTTATTTAAAATAAATTAGTATTTTTTATTATATTTTTAAAAATGTTTTCAAAATTATATTTTAAAAAACTAGTAGATAAGATTTAATAAGTGTTTAGTTTAAACATATTATGTTTTTTTGAATTTTTTTTGTAAATTACGTGAGAAATTGTTACAACAAAAAATTGCAATTTCATCCATATTTATGTCTCTAGTTTCAGGTGAAAAGAGCCAAACAAAAACATTTAAACAAAATCTTTAATAAACAAACAGAAATAAAAAACTAGAAAACAAAAAAACATAACTTTTGTGTAAAAATAAAAACATTTTAAAATATACTAATTTTTATTTATTTATTTTTGTTATTATTATTTTCTTAATATTGTTTAAATATAAAAAATAAAATAAAATCATTTATTTATATACTAATTATTATTATTATTTTTTTAAATGTAATTAAAAAAAAATAAAAAATAGGAACCCACCGAGCAAACTTTAAAAATAGAAACAAATTTAAAAAACCCAATCATCTTGCTTGCTACAATAAGCCCCACTAAGAACATCCCATGTAATGTGAACCATTAGGATTGTGAACCATTAAGATTGTTAGGGGCTCAAATTTGAGTTGTTGATGATAGGGAAACATACATCATCACCAAGAGAGTGGTATGTTTCCATGTTTGTTGCCTTGTATTTGGTGGCTTCCATTGTCAACTCAAATTTGAGCCATGGCTCAATTTTTTTTATAGTCATTTAAACCACACTCAAGTTTAAAGTTTATTGACAAGTGAAACATTAGGAGGGTTGCAAGAAGGCCTTACCAAATTTATTGACAAGTGAAAGACTAGGAGGGTTGCAAGAAGGCCTTACCATTGATGGACTCTTGCCATGGTTTGATTCCATTCATTGAGGGTGCCTCTCAATTGTCATAAACTCTTTCCTAAACAATGAGAGGCGGTGTGGCAAGGTTTGCAACCCCACCCATGTAATGTTGTTCAATACAATTGGCCTCGTAATGTGTGCAAGAACTACATTAGTAGGCCTCACGTGAAAACCACCATAATAAACTTGTATGTATGGTGAAGCTAAGCAATGTTTATCCACATTATGACTTATTTTGGTTTATTTTATTTTTTAAATTTAAAAATGTTTTATTTATTTATTATATTTTATAGTTTTTTATTTAAAATTGACAAAGATGTGGATAACTTTTCAGAATATGGGTTTCTATAGATCCATTCAAAGTCTTCTCAAATAACATTGCATAAATTAAAAAAATTAAAATGTACAATTTTTTTTTTTTTTAAATTTGAAAATATTAAACAATTCCAAATCATTCATAAATATAAAAGATAACTTTTAAAAATCATCTTTATTTGTATTTAACTCGTCTGCTTTGTCCATGTTTATAGAGAATTTAATAATGAAACAGAKAGATTATTGAAGGACTTCATCTCACTAATGTTAGAGGGTCATGGAGGGAAATCAACTATGGTCTTCTCATTTATTGAGCACCCTTTCTCTAATATTGATTGAATTTTTTTTCTTTCCAAAATTGACTAATTTTTAACYGAATGCGAGAGTTTTGAAGATGAATTTGTAATGATATATGAGTTTATAAAGAAGAAACAAGCATAT
Organism: Picea sitchensis; assembly: GCA_010110895.2. Lineage (NCBI taxonomy): Eukaryota > Viridiplantae > Streptophyta > Pinopsida > Pinales > Pinaceae > Picea > Picea sitchensis. The sequence continues at coordinate 15,536 of SNQJ01S0108589.1, forward strand.
CATATATATATATATATATATATTTTCTTTTTGAATATATGAAAGGATGTATAGCTATAAATGAAAAGTTTGTAAACAACTAATTAAACACATTACTTTTGTGGAACATTTTTATTAAATATTTATGCATATGGAGACATTCCATGATAGTTTTTCCAATCCCAAGCATGTTTCCTTTTTCCTTGTACTTTGAGAAGATAAAATTCTTGATTTTCTCTCACAATGTTATAAGCATCAATACAATATATTTTTCTTTCAACTCAAATAAAATATATGATTTTAATTTTTTTCCCTTCTTTTAAAAACAAAAGATAACATTTTTGGAAGATGAATACCAATATGTCTCACATTAAATTTTTTAATAACAGACTAGTCTATTTTTTTTTTTTTAAGGGAATTTAAAATTGATAACTTTGCAAAATAATCATCTACTACACAACAATGAATTGACACACTATTCCCTCAGATAAACTTGTATGCACTACCTTTGAGATCATACAATGTCCTAATTAAACTAGATTTGCTCTTTCATCATTGAGCCCAAGTATAATTAAACTAGATTTGCTCTTTCATCATTGAGCCCAATTATAATATTATGAGAAAATATTGGAATGTATTTACTAAGAATGATAGATAAAACATGTCCAAGGGATCTCCATTCCCATCTCCTTTTGGTAGACCTCTTCGAGGAAAGTGAACAAGTGTTTGAGAATGTTGTTAACTTTGTGTTATAGATCATTGATTGGATTTTGTAAACGAGGGAACTATGGTCCAATACTTCACCAACATGGATGCTAATTAATTTTTAACATGGAAATTACAATGGACATGGTAATTTTTATTATTGTTGTGTATTATTCTGAATATTAGTCAATGTGTTTCTACATTTTATGAGTTCTTCAAAAGATTCAAACAATAATCTCATACAAGCATTCAAACCATATAACCCAACAAATTTACCTTGGAACCCTTTAAGGGAAAACCAACATCAAGGGGAGACTCTTTGGCTTCAAGAAATCTTAGTGAAGAGTTAGACTACAATGTAGAATCAACTAGAGCATTGAGGTTTCTATATAGTGAGTTTGTAAAATTGTTTTATTATGAGAAGAGCCACATCGATTCCTCTATGACTACCATACATTGCTTCTGTTTGCTAAAATGGCCACCCCTTCAAATGGTCAAATGCCTCTTCCTTATGAAATATTAACTACAACATCATGCATTTCACTTTTGTCCAACCAAAATGACTAAGAAACCCAAGAAAACAAATACAAAAACAATGTACTTCGAGGGGAGAAGATTCATATCCCTAAGGGCTCAATCCCCTTCACAAATTAGATCTAAAAGATATTTTATAACAATAGATTTGTTACAAACCTAAATCTACCCCTTCAACTCCTTCTTAAATCCTTATTAAATAATCAATGAATTTGCTAAACATAGCAAACAACCCTAGAAACTACTCACTAATATGATAAACATAAATCTAAGTTTTGGATCTGCGATGCACAATATTTGGACAACAAAGGTACACTTCATATTACAACATAATGAAGATACAAATACATACCATCAACTCATCACAAGCTATGACAGTCCAATTGCACCCAAACCGTATCGATGGAATCCACCACTAACAACAAACCCTAATCAATAATCATGACATAGCAAGGTATGAAACTAAGCTACTCTTAGTTGGTCCAAAGGCTCAACAACAAGCTCGCATCAACACCAACACGTCCACCCTTGATCTTTCTCCAAGCTTGATACACACAAACTCTCCAAGCAAAGCACTCCAAGTCTCCTCTAGTGTTTCTTTTCCACAAACCTTAGTTTCTTCTCACACAAGGACATTAACCCTAGCTCCTCAAGTATTTTCTAGGTTTTCCTCTCACCAACCCTACCTCCTTCCTCTTTTGCATCAAAATAAGTACAAAAAATCAAGACATGTTCATCAATAAGATACGATGATCTAATGAACTCTCTTCTAACATGTTGCTTGTCCATCCTAGAGTTCACATCCCACAAACCCTAAGTCTTCTTTGCTTACATCACACAAGCACCAAGACTTGTAGACAATGTTACTATGGAATATTAAGAGTACATCAACATAAACTTAAAGTCTTCTTCAAGCTAAGCATCACACCAAGCTTCTGATTCTCTAGCACTCTATGTTCTTTCTTTGGGGTTTACATCACACAAACCCTAGGTATTATTCTCTTGCATCACACAAGCGCTAAGGCCCAAGTTCATCCCTAGTGTTGACATTCATCTTCATGTCTCTTCTAGTGTTAACACCACAAACCCTATGTCTTTCTACCTATAAGACTATATAGAATAATGAGTACATCAATAGTGAGTAATGACAAAGGCTATCTCCCCCTTTCTATGTGCTAAATCTTAATTTCATTTGTTGAATGTCTTTGTTCATTGTGCCTATAAAACCAACATTTGGTATGAGAGCTCCATGGATATGATCCATGGAAGTCTCAAAAGATTGTGAAGAAAACGTGCATTGTTGCTTGCATGTTTGTGTGGATGTAAAGGAAGATAACGTTGCTAGTTTATTATTTATATTGGAAAACAATTGCAAATCACTTCTCTTCATTTCCACCATCGCTAAGTCCAACATCACAATAGATTGAATTTGGGCAACACCAATGATGTATTTGATGTGATATCTATTTCAAGTTTGGATTTGATTGATCATATGTTTATAGAGAAGGCAAAATCATGTTTTAAATAGATGCAATGAAGGCACATGAAATTGTTGAATTAAATGTGCAACATAACGTAGTAAGGAAATCACTGAGCTGAATCTTTGAACTTGGTACTTTGATTTTTGAGTGCCACCATGCTGGTCATAGCTGTCCTGAACAGATCCGGTGGCAAAGCATATTGTTTGCTGTGATACATTATCTATCAATAACGTTATGATAAGGCTGCATTGTGATGTCAGTGCTTGGAGAGGGTTCCTAAGGAAAATGCAATAAGAAATGGCATAATGAATATGCATATACAATTATGTAATTGTATAATGAATAAGCTAAGTGATTGTTGAGGGTCTTGCAGTTCACTGCCAACGTCATGAAGAAAGGAGGGTTCTCACCATATTGAACCTTGAAGTGATCAACTTGCAACATAATAGGGGGGTCCATGGGTTCATCTGATCCCAAAAAGAAAGTATCAAAGCGTTCCTTGATGGATGGGATCTTGATTGCTTCTTTTAGGGGGACGTTTACATGCATTTTTGATAATGCCCCTTCGAAGTCAAAGTTTAGGTCAACCTTACCAGCCTTGGATTTCTTGGGGAGAAGTATTTCCAGGGGTGGGGGTTTTGCCTGATCAACAACAGGTTGTTTCAAATTATTTCTTCTGCACACATGAAATTCTTGTTTCTTTAACTTCTCTCGTGATTCCTGATCCAGGTTGTTTATTACTGCCATCCTTGCTGATCTGGCTGCTTCTTTCACGGCTTCCTGATGTTCTGCATCGGTGATATTTATTTGAGGAAACTCCATGAAACAATCCACATTGTTGACTTGTTGATGGCCATCACTATAAGGACACTCATGCTCCCAATGTGCTTCGCTGCATTCTAGGCACCAAGGATTTTCATCAAC
>SNQJ01S0108591.1:0-22135 GCA_010110895.2 Picea sitchensis
TGAAAATGTAAGGACTGAACAACAACATGATATATAAAACCTACTGTAAGAAAAATAGACAAACCAAGTAGGATATCAAGAAGAAAAAACCCAACCCAAGATGCAAGGACAACCAATGAAAAAAGATGATGAGAAAGAAAAACCACCCAAAAATTCAACCAAAGGAAGGTTCCCTATCGATCTATAGGCACTTAATAGTCATGAAATAGATCCAATAAGACTCAAAAACCATCAAAACTTACCCAAGAAACACCAAACTCAGCAATCAAGCAAACATATATGATGTACATGATTATTTAGGAGAAAAACATGTATATATGCCTCCTACAGAAAGATATCTTACGTATGTACGCGTATGTCAAGGGGAAACCCATGTATATGTATTGAAACACTACCAGGTTAAGGATAAGGCAAAGAAACTCAGACTCAAAATTAAAATAGGCTGTCAAGAAATCAAATGACAAGAAATGCAAGATGACTGAGAGAAATCAAAAGAGAAAAACACTCAAAAACCCGAAAACAAGATTCTCTCCCCAGTATGGTCGTCAATTTTGTTACAAGTAAAATCCTTCTATGGCATGGGGTAAACCACAATAGACGGAAATGACTACATAAATAAACTCTAATCTCAAGTATGATATATAAATAAACATGCTAACAAGACAAGATAAAGAGCCTACCTCGTCCAGACATTAGATGAAGTCCACCGTTGAGCACTTGACACAAATCTATACACCTGCAACTTGTCCTCAACAACGAAGATACACAAGAATATGGTGATAATATATAAATTTAACAAATATAATAGTATAATCCATCAATATTCATAACAAATACACCCATGGAATAATAATTCAAATATTTGGAAGACATTAATTGGATGAGAAAATAGTATTTATATTAAAATGTAATCAAAAGAAGTGTATGAATGACAAAATTTTGTCTCAGCACGTTCATAAATGAGAAACTAAGTCCCTTCCAGCTAGGCCTCCATGATCCAGGTGGATAACGGTGGCCACCCACCTTTTCCAACTGGCTCAAAATAGTTTTCTAGCAATTTTGGCAATTTACTATTTTTAGCAGTTTTAACTTCTGGGGCTATTTTGAGGGACTAAATGAAGTTTTTTAGATATTTATCTTATCAATGATAGAAAAAGTTATGATTGATCTCTAAACATTAATCTCCTCGACGATACCTTTCCAATGGGCTATCATACACCTAAAACGGAGATCGTATGCAAACATTACGACCTCGGGAAGTTGATGTACTAACTTACCCAAACGAGGCCCACATGACTTTTGGCACTTCATCTCCTAGGGTTAGGTTTTTGTATGTCTAGGGTTTTTGGCATTCCTTTTTATTTTAAAAAGGCCTTCAGAGCCTCATTGGAATCATCTTCTTGCGAATGTGAGTAGTTGTCACATCTCTTCTTAGAGATAAGTTGCCTCCATTCTAGCGAGTCTTTCACTCTGTATTTTTTACAGTGTCTGTACATTTATTTCATTAATAGAAATCATGTATTACTGTATATATGTGTTTATGGTTGCATCTCTGATACATTTCTATTATATTATTGGATATCTTCGATATCTATGAACATTCATTTATTATATCTCTACTCTCATTTTGTGTCGAAAATAATCAGGATCAATGGTGTCATAGTAGTTTGCTCTTGATCATTTTTTCAATGCATATACCCAACGAGGTCTGAGTATAGAAAGTTGGGTATCAAGCTTGTCTCTCTTGAATAAAATCGCTCTCGCACATCCAAGAAACCCTCCATGGAGGAAGAAAATAAAAACGATGGAGCAGACGATCTTATAAATCTGTTGCTTGAGAAAGCTCTCATGCAACAGAGGGATGAAATGATGGAGAATTTTCCCCACATCCTTCAACACCTTTCGATAGCAACATGTATATCTTCATCAAACAACCACTTTGGAAGAACCTCTCCTTTCAAGGTACAGGTTAATTTTGATATTCCCGTATTTGAAAGTCAGATAGATGTAGATGCCCTAGACAAATGGTTAAATCTATTAGGAGGTTATTTCTCTATTCATAATTTTTATGACAGGGAAAATATCACCTTCGCGCTCCTCAAATCTCTCCCCGATGTCAAACATTAGTGGGAAACATACTGGGAGCAAAGTTCCACAAAGGATTTTGGAATATATGGGGTCGAGCCCACTTGAGATTTTTTTGTGTATGTGGTAAAGGAACAATATTACCTTGTTGGAAACTATGAGGACTAGTACATGAGATGGACCACACTGCGGCAAGGGAGGGGCCAAGAAGTTCCATAGTTCACCAATACCTTCCATACCTTGTGCACCAAGATGGGTATCAAAGAATCTAAACGACATTTGGTTCTGAAATATCGTGGGGCTCTAAACAGATACATCCAAATTGAAATGGATTTTATGGATATCTCATCACTCGGTGTTGCTTATCGATATGTTTTTAAAATCAAGAAGAAATTTAAGCACTAGAACAAACAGGAGTTTGGGTCTGTAAATCTACAACAACCAAAGTCTACCGAAAAACACTCCAAGCCACAGGAAAAGAAGGGTCACGGGAAGACAAATAAGGACATCGGAAAATGGTGCGATTTCCATAAAATCCCCTGGCACAACACTGATGAATGTCACTCAAAAAAATCATTGGTGGTCGAGATCAAAGACAAGGAGCCAAACCCTGATTCAGAATATGATTATGAAAATACTGGTAAAAGACATATCATCGACGCAGACCCCACTGCTATTCTCACGACCGCAACAATTCAACTAGAAGAACCAACAAATCTTGAACAGGGGGAGCACCTTTTTCATTCACATATGTGGGTGAAGGGGACCCTGCTGCATTTTATTGTTGATAGTGGAATCCAGAATAACCTCATCTCAATAGAGGTCATCAAACAGTTTGGATTGTCGACAACACCACACCTGCAGCCATACAACATCGGGTGGCTTCACAAAGGACGAGATCTCCGTGTCAGCCAACAATGTCGATTATCATACGGAATCCAATAATTCAAGGATGAGGTATTATGTGATGTTTGCCCACTGTATTTATGTGATTTTATCTTGGTCCAACGATATATGTGGAAGCACCATGCTGTTTATGAGTCTCAACCCTGCAGTGTCATTGTTTCTCTAGGGGCTCATCTCTACAGAATACCAAAGGTAGTTCTTACTATTGTTCCACCTAAAAAGTGCCACAAGGTAGTATCTCATACTACAAAATTCATCTTCTTCACAATCTGTTCAAAGGGTGAACAAAAGGATATTGCAACCACTACAACCTCGGCCCAAGCACCTTCTATCCAACAGAAGCAGGTTGACAAGATTGCAGAAAAACACAAATATTCCTTCTATACACAGTCATCTCAGATAGCCCGACTGGTTGAATAGATTCAACCCTACCAACAACAGGTTCGTGACAGACTTCCAAAAACTAAGTAGCACGACGTCTCCAGCAAGGAAAGAAGCTCACCAAGATGCAGATTCAACAAATGCTTTTTCCTCTCCCCTGGGAACTCAACGCAATGGATACCATTTATTCCTAAAGAAGGAGGAATGATCTAGGTGGATATCAGTGGCCATCCATCTTTTCCAACTGGCTCAAAACAATTTTCTGGCAATTTTGGAAATTTACTATTTTTAGCAGTTTTAACTTCCTGGGCTATTTTGAGGGCCTAAATGAAGGTTTTTCGAGATCAAGATTTTCAATAATATCCAAAAGTATAATGTATCCCAAAAATTAATCTCCTCGACGATACCTTTCCAACGGGCTATCATACGCCTAAAATGGAGATCGTATGCAAAAGTTACAACCCCGAGAAGTTGATGTACTAACATACCCAAACAAGGCCCGCATGACTTTTGGTGCTTCATCTCCTAGGGTTAGGTTTTTTGGATTTCTAGGGTTTTTGGAATTCTTGTTTATTGTAAAAAGGCCTTCAGAGACTCATTGGAATCATCTTCTTGTGAATGCGAGTAACCGTCACATCTCTTCTTAGAGATAAGTTGTCGCCGTTCTAGCGAGTCTTTCACTCTGTATTTTTTACAGTCTCTGTACATTTATTTCATTAATAGAAATCGTGTATTACTATATATATGTGTTTAAGGTTTCATCTCTGATACATTTATATTATATTATTGGATATTTACAATATAATCTGTGCATTTCTTTATTATATCTCCGCTCTCATTTCATGTCGAAAATAATCTGGATCACTCCACCACTTCAATCCTCCACCAAAGGCAAGCTCATATAAGAGAGACAATAAGGTTCTCCATCAAATCAGGAATATCTTGGGGGCTTAAAAATGTGTTCATACTTAAAAGTAAAAATGGATGCAGACTCAATAAGAAGTGAATCGTTTCTCTAGAGTAAATTTGTTCTCAAATTTGAATTCTTCTCTTCTTTCCACATCTTGTATATGACCCATTTATAGCCTTCGAATGGAACTGAAGGGTTGAGTCATAATGTTTCAAGTATATGGAAGGGCAAGGATCATGGATCTCATGACATGACATGGAAACCCGACACCATTTTTAATTCTGGTCACAAAACCCAATGTACATCGGTTGTAATGGTGCAACCTACATATATGCATGTTGTATAGTTGTTAAGGCATGTATATGTGGAAAAATGTGTTTTTCATCTCTGGGAATTGCAAAAAGGGACGTCAAGTTTGCATAGGGAAATGGAAAAGACCTTCTGAGAAAGTTGCAAGGGGTGAGGAAGATCTTTCTATAACATTTGTTTTTACATCAAATCCTCTATTCACATGATGTAGACTTGCACCTTTTGGAGAATAATGTCAAAGACATGGAGAATCAGTTCATAGTAGTAGATTTCCTGAGTTTTTTCCAATGGACCAATACCCATATGACTTTAGTGATCATGGGAGATCATATTGTACTCCATTGTATACATATATCTTCAGATTGATTTTGAGACTGGGTTTCCACTGGGCCTTCTTCATGACTATGAAAACATATGGCATGTGTCTATTTTGTATTACCTATTCATGGCCATCAACAACTATTTGGTATATTTCCACATGGATTTGTAGTGTAATTCAAATTGGCAACCATGTGTACAAATTCATTATGTATTGTAATATTCTCATGAGAAACTATCACTTCAAGTTGAGTCTCCATTATTCCACTTATAGGAATTATAATGTATTTCAACCATCGCAGATACTCCTCTGATCTCACACATTAGGGGGCATATGTTATAGAAAAATTTCCCTCACCGCATGCAACTTGCTGGGATGGCCTTTACATTTCCCTATGCATACTTGAAGTCCCCTTTTGTACTTCCCAGAGCCAAAAATTTATATTTTTCCACATATATGCACCCTACCAGTTAGACAGTGTGTGTATATGCAGGTTGCACCACTATAGCCCATGTACATCAAGTTTGGTGCTCAAAATTAAAAATTGTGTCAAGTTTCCATGTCACATCATGAGATCCATGATCCTTGACCTTCCATATACTAGAAATGTTTCAACTCATCCCTTCAGTTCCATTTGAAGGATATAAATTGAGCCATATCCAAGACGTGGAAGAAGAGAGAATTCAACTTTTGAGAGAAAAGATACCCTAGAGAAATTTCCACTTCACATTGAGTCTATATCCTTTTATCCTTTAAATTCTAAACTCATTGTTCATCCCCCAAGATCTTCCCTCTTTGATGGAGAACCGCATTATCTCCTTTATATGATATTTCCTTTGGTGGAGGATTGAAGTGGTGGAGGCCCAACTGGAAGGGAATTAGTTTCTCGGTTCCGAGATGTGCAGACACAGAAGCTTGTCACTTGTATACTTTTGTTGGTCTTTTTAATAGAAATACTATTTTCTCATCCAATTGATATCTTCTAAATATTTGAATTATTATTCCATAGGTGTATTTGTCATGAATGTTAATGGATTATGGTATTTTATATGCTAACATTATATATTATCATCATATGCTTGTGTATATTGGTTGTTGAGGACAAGTTGCAAGTATAAAGCTTTGATTTACGTGCTCAACGGTGGTCTTCATCGAAAATCTGGATGAGGTAGGCTCTTGATATTGTCTTGTTATCATTTCACTTATATAACATACTTGGGATTAGAGCTGATTTCTGCAGTCATTCCATCTGTTGTGGTTTACCCCATGCCATAGAGAGATTTTCCTCATAACACTCAACATCCAAGATACACAAGAATATGGAAAATATATGAAACGTTATCATATAAACTAGCATAATCCATTAACATGTATAACAAATATTCCCATGGAAAGTAATACAAATATTTGCAACATATAATTAGACGAGAAACGAGTATTTCTATTAATGTAATCAATATAAGTACATAGGTGACAAAATTTTGTAACGACACATATCAGAATCGAGAAACTAATTCCCTCCACCTGGGCCTTCACCACTTCAATCCTCCATAAAGGCAAGTTCACAAGTAGTAGGATCAATTGAGATTCTCCTTCTCAAGATATGAAGATCTTGGGGGATAAACAAAAGAAGTTCAAACTTTCAAGGACAAAGGGTTGTAGACTCAATATGAAGTGAAATGTCTCTAGAGTATCTTTTCTTTCAATCACGAATTAATCCAAAGCTTGTATATGGCTCAATTTATAGCCTCCAAATGGACTTGAAGGGTCAGGTAAGAGCATTTTGAGTATATGGAATGTCAAGGATCATGGATCTCATGACATGGCATGGAAACCCGACATATTTTTTAATTTTTTGAGCAAAAAACCTGATGTACGTGGGTTGTAATGGAGCAACCTATGTATACACAAGTTGTCTAACTATGGTTTGCACATATGTACAAAATTTTGAAATTTTGACTTTGGAATGAGCAAAATGGGGGATTTGACTCTGTAGAGGGAAAGAGAAGGCCATCAAAGAAAAATGCATGGACTGTGGAAAAAAATGTTATTAAAGATTCCCTCTAATGTGTGAGGTCAGAGGAGTAATCATGATCTCTAAAATACATTATAATTCCCATAAGTGGAGTAATGAGGAGCTAGATGGAATAACTAGTCACCCGTGAGAATATTACAATTCATATTGACTCTGTTCACATGACTGCCAATCTAGAGTACACTGTAGATCCATGTAGATATATAACAAATACTTGTTTATGGCCATGAATAGGAAATAAAAAGTAGGAATATTCCATAGGTAATCATAGTCCCAAACAAAACAAAATGGAGTTCAGTCTCAAAATATGTTGAAGATATATGTACACAATGGATTACAATATAATATTCCATGATCACTGAAGTCATATAGGTAATGGTCCAATGAAAGACATCAAAAAATATGGGATTTTGCTACTATTAGATGGAGGTATTCTACACTATTTTTTGATGGTGAAAGTCTACATCATGTGAATAAAGGAGTTGAAGTCGAACACAATGAGACTTTATTTTATTAACAGTCACTGAGGTATACTTTTAACAAATGTGAGACAACCCACCGATAATGAAAGTAAATGTCAAGGAACTGAGTACATTCCACAAGTGTGAATAAAGGTGTTGAGGTCGAGCACTTGAAGAATCCATCGATTATGGGACATTGATGTATTCCCAACTGTCAATGGTAGGAGAACCTTCCACTGATGATTACAAGCATCTAGGTACTCTTATGACTCTAGATCTTGATTCTAAAATAAATGAGTTGAAGTCTATGGAATGAGACCTATTGAAAGGAGAGAATTAAGGCATCTCTCCTAATCTAGCATGAGGTACAAATAAATATATTTATGATTAGGAAGAACTCAGATGAATAGGATGTTTGATGAACCAATGACCATCTGTGTCTCTAGCATGCACTAGATGCAAGTAGTGTATGAAAGATACTCTTTGACTAGCAACCCATAATGAAAATTGCCGACAAAGGAGAGGAAACCACCAATAAGGTCTAATGGAATCCAAGACACTGCATGAATCCTGATGTGTGAATATGTTTCTTGTTGTAAAACACAAGGGAAACCCCCATGTCAATGACCAATGGAGAGATGTCATTTGTTGGGTTCAAAGTCACCTACCAATGATGAAAGTAGGCCTATGATGCAAGGTAGGACAACAAATTCATGTGATTCTAAGATTCACTTATAAGTGGATGGCCGAAATGAAAAGTGAAGAATTCTGAGGAATGGTCGACATAGGTTGATACTTCCTTTGAACAAGAGAATGAGATGGATGGATGACCCAGGAAGTAGAGACTTAACATTGATCATTGACAAAAGTTTGCGACACATGAGGCATCAACAAACTCTCCATAGGGACTAGAAGAATAACTAGTCAGAGGGGTAAACTCTAAGTAACCAACTCATATTCCTACGTCCATGCTAAACCCTATCCTTGGACTAATGGAATCAAGAATTTGTGCTTCATTCAAAGATGACATGACTATTGCCGATAGGAGATAATATTATTTTCACACCCTTCTTTTTTTTGTTTTTTCATAGTTAATGAAATGCTATGATACAAGAGAAGGAACAAGTGTTGCGAGTAAGAAACTAGTTCCAAGCAGTGGAACATGCCTATGCTCAATGAAATGGAATGCATGCGGGACATGGACCCTCAGGGGTATGTTTCCTCTTCGAGTAAAGGGTTTTAATTTGCAAAGGATATATGGAAGGACATACTTGGTTAATGTTGAGAATTGTTGGGGAAACAGGATTATAATGAGCAAGCAGGAGATGAAATTAGGCTAAAAAATGCAACAGGATAATGGGATATGTTATAGCCCTAAATTTCTCTACACATGCATACATGGCCTTTTCCCTCTTACTTGCATTTTTTGCCAAAGAACTGCTGAGAAATTCTTCTAGAAAAAACATTTTTTAGAATATGTACGTGCCCTGCACCATTACAGCCCATGTACATATGCTTTCTGCACCACTAAAACGTGCATACATATGCATGTTGCACCATTACAACCCGCGTATGCTTGCAAAATTTGCAAGGAATTCATTGAAATCGATGGGATATTGGATCTTTCCCAACCAATCCACCTACTATAGCCCATCACCCAACTGAATAACCATCCTTTTGGTATATAAAAGGAGGTGTTGGGGTCTCATTTCATACCTAAGAATAAGAATAGTGAAACTTTGTCTGATTTCACTTCCCCTCCTTGCCCAAGATATTGTTTCCTTTTGTGAGAAATAGCCTCAAAATTCCCTCATTATCCCCTTCTTCCTCCATTTAACCCATTCACTTCCATAGAAGAGATCAAAAGGTTGAGAGGAGAATTTCATACAAGGTTCACTTGGAGCATGGTGAAGAGGAGCCTAGAATAGGTTCGCAGAACGGTAGCCGACTTAGATTGTAAAGGTATAATCTTTGTGTTATGCATAAAATAATTACAGTTTCTTGTCCCAAATGATGGTGTATTGAATACGTTTATTGTTTTATGCTTGACATTATAACATCTAACCCTAACTTATATATGGAATAGTATGTTTGTCGTTCTCTGTTTGTCAATCTTTGTATGAAGTTCAGTCCTGGGAGGAGGTGTGTAGTCAGTGTAACTTCCAAGCATGCGTAGATCATCACCAGACGTGGGATTAGAGATATAGTTACCTGATATCCTTTCTCTTTTCTTTCTTTATATTAGTTTTGGTATGTTTGGGGTAGTATAAATAATTATTTAGCTTTTAGATATTTGTTTTCTCTGCCTACATTCTTAACCCTGGTGTAGTTAAAGGGGGGTTATTTCCTGCTATCATAACTGGAGACCATACTGGTTATTTCCTTGATTAACGTAAGCCAAAAGTAACTGACATGTAGAATCTTCTCTCGGAGGATGCGGGCACATCCTGCTCCTATGTTTCCTGTCATTGTTTTTGGTCCTTTCACCAAGTGGGGGATTGGTTTCACTACATTTCACCCAGCCTCAACCAATGGGCATATTTATATCATCATATAAGTAGACTACTTCATGAAGTGGGTCGAGGCTATGCCAACATTTAACAATGATGGAGAAACAATGACTCTTTTCATTTTTAACCAGATAGTAGCAAGGTTCGGCATCCCGAAGGAGATTGTCACTGACCATGGCAGTCACTTCAAAAAAAAAATGATGATCGAGTTAACATCAAATATTGGGAAAAATTGGTAAGTGTGGACACAAACAGATCTCCCTAGTTTCACCACGAAACTAGAACAAAACAAGACAGAATATAAAACTTTCCCTAAGTTTTAATTATCAAGCATACTAACTAACTAGAGATAAATGACATGCCTTTTAAATGTCATTTTTCCTTGTTATATTCATTCTCACTCCATTCCAAGGCTTATGGGATGCTAAAACTATAAAAATACACAATCCAACGAAGTAAAATCAACAATGTATAGTCAACAAAACCTATGTATGTGATCAAGGAGTCATACAATAAAATAAGACCAATTTTATGGGAAAGAAATATATCACTATATTAAATATATGAAAAGGATAATACAACCAATGCCTTGATGTTGTAAGGTCCCTTCCAAAAGTTCCTTGCTTCCCACAAAATTTTTCTCCACAAATTCTGAGATCAAAAATCTATCTTGGCAAATCAAAGCCCAAAGCTACAAAAATTAATCAAGTTCACACCAAACGCTAGCCAACTAACTTTTCCCATGAGAAATATTCTCCTTTTATAATATGAAAAGGATAGGGTGAGGAGGTTAGGATGATCCCATGAGATCAGGGACATGACTCAAATACAAACCGATCAGAGGCCACCTCACCCTTGAAGCTTCTATTCTGAAACTTTCGAGGAATTCCTCTTTTTCCTTCATACGAAAATCGTCGCACCCTTAACACTGAGAAAATTGCAACAACGTCATAGGCCACTGTGGTGCAACCTACGAGGATCCTAGATTTTTGCACTCTTAACACTAAGAAAGGTGCAACGATCCCTTTTTCTATGGTGTTTGACAAAGGAAAAGTATAATTTCATCTCTTTGGAAAAAGTATCTTCATTCTTCTTCAGGGATTAAGGAAATTGATCCTTCTAAAGACAAAGGATAGATTTACATTAGTATAGGTCATAGGGGTGATGAAAATAATGTGTAACAATGAGCCCCCCAAAGTATGAAGTCAGAACAAAGTGATAGATGAAATACTTTTTCAAGTGTGTGTTGGGAACAAAGAACACGTCGGTCGGAAACCTACCAACAAACAAGGAAATACAGTACAATAATACATCATCACTGAGGTAGGAATTCCCATACTCATAATACAAATGACTCAAAGCATAAATGACAACATGAAAATATCCATGTCAAGTAAGACAGGTCATGGCCACCAAACATACACTGTGGATCCATGCCAATATGACTCAAATATGAACATAGCCACCAAAAATACATTATGGATATATGCATTAAAGACTCAAATTTGAACATAGCCACAAGAAATACACAATGGATCTATGTAACAATACAATATGAATATACTCCAACGCAACCTGAATCTATCAGAAAAGATTCGGGGTCTTCATCTCCACCACTCTATAGTATGATTCTAACCATGTGAATACATGTGTTGAAGTCGAACATGGTATAAACCACTTGATTATGGTTCATTAATGAATATCGTTAACAAGTGTGAGGGAAATCACCATTAATGTCAATGACTCCCAAGGTACATTAGTACAATCCAACGAATGTGAATTAATGAGATGAAGTCGAACACTCGGTGGAATATCTTGATTAGGGGTCAATAATGAAAACCCACTATCAAAAGCGAGGAAACTTTCCAATGAGGCATGCAAGTTCCAAGGTACGAATTAGTTTCTAATTATAATTCTTGGATAATGAGTTGGAGTCGACGGGAAAATACTTGTCATAGGAGGGCCTTAATGTATCCCCCATCAATGACACGAAACGGGTAAAAATATTTGAGGTAGATCGGAGTAACAAGTAATTCAGGACTGACTCAGGGATGGTCGACGTAATAGAAGGCTTAAGGACTATAGAAATGGATGATGCAATAGAAGGATTTCTGGGTTGAACTTCTCTTTGAACATATTGATGACATGACAACTGTCTTGGAAACACTAACTCAACAACAGAGATCACAGACCAATTTGTAATCTTATAAAGGTGTATGATTAGGAGACAAGCAGATTTTCTGACCTAGACACAAAGTGAGTGAAAGGGTGTCATGTTCAAAAGTGACTCTTCCATAGAATATAGATTTAGACACATTTTTTTCCCAATTTTCCCCCCACCATTTATGGCGAGTACCTCTTTACTTTTACACAAGCTTGAGGAGGATAACATATTCTTGAATTGTAAGCTCATCCTTCGGATGAGTCCTTCGGAGTATATTTAACTAACCCTAGGAAGGAGTGGTTCAATCCCATATGGGCTTTTCGATGTTTGTTTTAACAATCCAAAGAAAGTAAACTCGGGGGTTTTTCAATTTTAGAGAGTCTGAAAAAACACTTAAAGAGAAATCTATCGGGTCTATTTTCATAATTTGATCTTACGATACCTAAAAAGAGATATCCTACCGCTCATCAGATGTTTTCTTAAAATACTTTTACGAGCGGGAAAAGAACAAGATCACTCGGCAACCTTTTCATGTTTAGAGAGTCTGAAAATAGCATAAAGGGAACTCCAGGGGGTTCCTTTTTTTTATAACCTTTACGAGTCTGAAAAATTGATAAAAGTATACTTGGTTACATTCTCATTGATTTACAAGCACGAGAAAGAACAAATACTAATCTCAAGATTTTTTTCATTTTACACAAGATTTAAAACAAAACAAAACTATGCTTGGGATAGATTTTATTTTTACACAAGCTTAAAACTAGCCAAAACTATGCTTGGACCTGGTTTCATTTTTACACAAGCTTGAACCAGAGGAAACTATGCTTGAGGTAGGTGGTTTCATTTTTAGACAAGCTTGAACCAGAGAAAACTATGCTTGAGACTTCCCAATGCATAATCCAGGGATGGTTGGTACTTAGCCCCCAGCTTAAGAAGCTAGTGACTTAACTTCAACATGAATTCCAAAGGATATAAGCATTTCCCCCTAAGCTTCATTTTGTCCTATAACATAGGAGGAGGAAAGGAAGATTCAAATACTATACATAGCAAAGTACTTGACTCAATCGAAGAGGGGGAAAATCTATTTCATTTTTTAACGAGCTTGCTACCGAGAAGAAAAACTATGCTCATAAGCTTTGTTTCAATTTTTAACGAGGTTTCCACAGAGACGCAAAACTATCCTCATAGCTGGTTTCATTTTTTAATGAGATTGAAATAAGAAAACCATGCTCAAAATATTCTTTTTTATTATGTCCTCCAAAAGGACAATGCTCTGGAAGGACACCATGTCAAGGGACAAAACTCGATCATAGCTTCCTAGAGATCTTCACTTGATAGAAGAAACACACTCTGGAAGGAGCACATGTTGAGGGTCGTGATAGGGGTAAGGAGGTTAGGCTCCAATATCCCTACCAAAGAGATCACCATGTCAACTACCAGATCCAAGTCATAACATATTGATCTTATAGTGAGAGGCTCATATGCATCAGCAGTTGAAGGCATGGGAGACAACGCCACATAATTGACCTAAGGCAGGGGTGATACCGACTGCATATATGAATCGTTCAGGGAATTCATCGAGTTGACAATCAAGTCAGGACCAACAAATGAAATTTGATCAATAGTCACCACTCGTCCATCGTAGGGTAAATATATCACACTAAAAAGAGTGGAAACAATAACTTTCATAGAATAGACATAGTCTCACCCAAGGAGTAAATCGAAATCCAAGGGGTATTGGACTACCCTGACGTCAATAAAAATAGTTTTCCCTCCCAAAGTTATGGGAAACTGAGGAAGGATCCCTAAAGGTTGATTGTTTCTTCTGTTGAAAGCCAACAGATTTTGTGTAATTGGCACAAGCTGAGGATAACTCAAAGCTTACCAAGCAATAGAGGAAAAAATACTAATGGAAAAACCTTCGTCTATCAATGTCTGAGGAACATCCCAACCACAAACATGTACTGTAATCTTGAAAGGAATGTGAGAGGGAAGACGAGGTCCAGTTAGCGCACCCCAATAAAAAAGGATGGCCTCATTACTTGGAGGAGGTTCCATGGGAGGAGGAATGCCCCCCAACATGGTAGATTATGTATCAACGAGAAAAACATGGGTAGTATCGAGTTTAGTCTCTAGAGGGAGAGTAGGATTGACTGATAAAGACATCAAATTGACCACTTGGGTTTCATTCTCCAAGGGGAGAATGGGGTCGACAGCTGGAAATGGATCGATTGCTTGGATTGCACTCTCTAATAGGAGAGTGGGATTGACCGAGGATGAAATCGGATTGACCACTTTATCAACTGGTTCAACTAAGGATGTGACCATATTGACTACATGATCAACCAGACTGACTGATGAAGGGACTGTATTGATCATTACATCAACTATTGTTTGTTCGAGAGTAATATTGTGATAAGAAACTGGAAGTTGAGGTTGGGAAACAATCATGTCTTCCAGTAATTTCTAGGCTTCGTCCATATGAGGGAAAAGGTGAGTTTTATGACTCCCTCTGCATAACATACATGGAAACTTGAATCTAATTTTCTTCTTCCCAACAGTATCCTGACTAGTTGATGGGAGGTTATCAGCGTATTGTTCAGATGTTGAAGATATGGGATGGATAGGGTGCACAGACCATGCTTCTATAACCTTGGATAGACCAGGGAAATCCTTAAGAATATGGATACCCTTACAAATCTTCCAAGGGTACTTGGGTTTTCGGGTTGTTTGGGTTGTCTTAGGATCATCAACACTCCCAACACAATTAACAGTAACTGGTTGTTTTCCAACATGTCTGGCACTGGTTGGAAGTTTGGACCCTTGTTTATTTTTCTTCTTCTTAATCTTTCTTTTCTTCTTCTTCTTATCCACCGAGTTACTAGCTTCAGAGATTTCACTCAGTGAAGAAGATGAAACAGAAGAAGACCTTGCAAGTGAAGAAGGCGAAGAAGATATTACTAGTGAACAAGGTAAAGGATCAACATGAGGTTGATGCTCTTGGGGGGATGTTATTACAACCGAATAACTTTCTTCATTCGGGATTACCGAAGTGGAAAACAACCATACCAATAATCCAATTGTGAGACTTGGAAGGCTCAAAGTAGCGATGTAAGGAGGACCAACATTTCCATAAGAAGGAAAAACAAAAGGTTCCCTTGGAAAAGGGGTTCCTTCATTGGTCATTCTGGGAACTGACATCATTAAAAAAAGATCCAACCTAGAGTATGCTAGGGAAAATAAACAAAACACGCTAAAAATCTAGGCAACAAACAAACAAATAAAACCTTCTCACAATGAACGCACTAGTTGGTGATGAAATCCAATGTCGCGAGAACAATGTAAGAAGGGGATGAGATAGAGCGGGTGGAAAATTTACGTTGACGACCTACTTAATGGACTTATGCCTCTATGCAAGCTCTCACACATAAACGTGGGTATACCCTCCAAGGAGCTCAAGTGAGTTTAGTCAACATTGATTCCAGGTACCGTGAAGACTTTCCCCTCCATAATCACCTTGTGTGAAGACCCTAAAGAGATAGGCTACTAAGGTTACCAATTACGACAATGATGCCTGGGGAAACAATCGACAGTCTGATCAATGTGCAAAGGTAGGGTATCTAGCCCGAAATCAACTCGAGAAGGTCCCCACAATATTTTCTTCTCAAGTGACACCCAATAATACACCCAATTTGTTGATTAAGGTTGGTTTTCATTGATGTCAACCCTTGAAGAAAGTCCAATAGCGAATTTCAGTAGCACAAAGGTTTGGGTAATGGACCCAAGGATTTTTCATATATAATGGTATGAGTTTTAATATATTTGAAGGTAATACTATTCTATATGGATAGTATATGTCATGCCATTTCTGGTGGTATGTGGAACATCACATAACTCCTCACAGTTTGAGATATATGGCCTTACGAAGATGGAGGACCCTCATATGTTGGCTTGAAGCCCCAAAAGGTCAAATAAGTCAAAGATCTTGCAAATAAGAAATTATTATTTAAATGATAAAGTAAAGTGACAAAGTCAAGAAGGGTTATTTAAATAATAAAGTGAAGTGACAAAATCAAAGAAGATTATTTAAATGATAAAGTGAGGTGACAAAGTCAAGGAGGAACATTTAAATGATAAATTAATGGAGAAATTTCTAATTATGGAAAGTGGTTAACCCTAAAAATGAGGAAAATATGTTTAGTGACCTATAAATAGGTTAAGTGACCTAGAAATGGGTTAAGTGACCTAGAAGATGGAGAGTATAAATAAGAGGCGAGACTCTCTCATTATATATCACACTTGAGCATATTGAATATCTATAGGTGACCGAGGTAACCAAAGGATATCTAAGCTGAATTTCAGAGGGAAGGTGAAGAAAAGAAGGTTGGAATTCAAGGGAGGATAAATTCGTTTGATGATGCTTTCTAAGGTATGTTATTTACAGGTCATCTCACCATTTTTGCAATAAATGTTTTTCTATAATGACTCTAACCAACAAATTGATAGGCCATTAAGGAAACATATCCAAGTATCTATGGTAAAAAAATCAGCTTGTGGGTCATTGTATTTCGAGTAAAACAGGTGTTTTGGGTTAAAACATCATAACTTCTTCATAACAGATCCAAATTTAGTAAGACAAAATGTGTTGGTTAGAGTATAGTCATTAGTATTATATGTAACATTTTCATATCCATTCAACAAATATTCTGTGTGGGGCACTCTCTACAAGGTATCTCTTTAGAATAAGCCAAAATTCAAAAAGGTATGCCATTTTTTCTATAACTCCTTTTCTGAGAGGTTCCAAGTAGTGACACCTGGAGGAATTGCATAAAACAAACTGAAGAACATTGTGTACTAATTTCATATCTTTATTCATTATAGGTACATATTTATGATTATTTCAAGTTAGGGTTGTTGACCAATCCCAAACTAGTCATGTGAGTCTAAACAAAAGTTTGATGCAAATGCTAGTCTCTTGTTGTGAAAGTTAAGGAAGGTTTGCAGGTATGTGATCATATACACCAGTTCTATTACAGAGTTACAAATAATATTTGTATGATGAAATTGATGAGGGATTTTCGTTAAGGTACATGTTGGGTACATGGTTGAGACAAGTAGTTGATGAGTTTGCACATACATGAGGTGTATAGTTGNTGTTGGTACATA
The DNA here is from genome assembly GCA_010110895.2 of Picea sitchensis. Lineage (NCBI taxonomy): Eukaryota > Viridiplantae > Streptophyta > Pinopsida > Pinales > Pinaceae > Picea > Picea sitchensis. The sequence continues at coordinate 17,247 of SNQJ01S0108591.1, forward strand.
TTAATGAGTCATAGTTGATGATTAGTTGACACATGATTGGTACATACTTGGTACATGGTTGGATGCATTTTGTTATAGTACGGGTTGATTACAGGTTGTTTGGTACATCTTGGTGCATGGTTGATGCACTTGTTTATGGAACAGGTTGATTACAGGTTGAGGTACAGGTTGATGCATGGTTGATGCATGGTTTAGGTTTATTGGTAAATTTTTACAGTAGTATATCTCACAGTGATAGCGTGACAATGGTTCCATCATTCTACTTCTACTTCAGGGCGGTTGGATGGGGAAAGGATAGGTGATTGTAGCCACCTTCCGTTTGTAGCCGGAGAACATAGGGGGTTGCAGCCTCCTTCTGGTTGTAGCCAGAGAATAGGGGAGTTGGAGCTTCCTTCAGGTTGTATCCTGAGAAACAAGGGGGTTGGAGACTCCTTCCAGTTGCAGTTGGAAAAAAATAAAGTTGGTGCTTCCAATGAATGTAATTCTTCAAGACATATAAGAAAAAGCATTATGTGGTTTTCTCTCACTTTGGGTTTCCACATAAAACACTAGTGTACTATGTATGTGTATGATTGTTCATTTGTTCATTGCTTATTTACTCTATGGTTATTGTATGATAATACTACATTGATATAACACTTGGATTATATGGTTAAAAAGGATTATATTTCTCTATTATTGATTCACCCCCACTCTCAGTAATCCAACAATTGGTATCATAGAAGGTTCCTTCAGAAATCAGTTTAACCACTGAAAGGTAGATCATGGAGAGAAATATCTTGTATAAAAATGGAATACCACAGTTCAATGGAAAAAAGTATGCATTTTGGATCATAAGGATGAAAACCTATATAAAGGCATATGGATTTGAAATTTGGCTATCAATTGTAGATGGATACACAGCACCAACAGTTCTGCCAACAAATGAAAAAGAAGTGAAACTCGATCAGAATAATTCCAAAGACAAAAATGCACTTCTTAATGGTCTTAGTGAAACTGTATTCACCAAAGGTGCACATTGTAAATCCGATAAAAATATTTGGGACAAACTTCAAAATATTTATGAAGGAGATTCAAAAGTCAAAGCAACAAATATTCAAACTTACATAGGTTAGTTTGAACAAGTTAAGATGAAGAAAGATGAGAATATTGCAACTTACTTTTTACGAGTTGATGAAACAGTAAATGCAATCATAGGATTGGGAGAAGAAATCAAAGAATCTGTAATTGTTCAAAAAGTACTAAGATCTGTTCCTGTGAGATTTGACCCTAAGATATCAGCATTAGAAGAAAGATCAAATCTAAACTCAATAAGCATGGATGAATTACGTGGAATCTTCACAGCATATGAAATGAGAACTGAACAAAAAAATCCAGATATAAAAAAAGTTGCCTTCAAAGAATCCAAAAATTCAAAGAAAAAGGGAAGGAAAAAAGAACATAGCAGCAGGAGTGACGTCTCAGAAGATGATGAAGAAGTGGCCAACTTTGTCAAAAGATTGAACAAGGGAACCGACGTTAGGTATAGAGGTAATCTTCCTTTAATTTTTTTTAATTGTGATGGTATTGGTCATTTTGGTAACAAGTTTCCTTATAAAAAAAAAGAGAAATGATGAAGGTTACTCAAAAGGAAAACAAACATATAAAGGAAAAATAACCACAAATAAAGTTTTCAAGAAAAGATTATGCACCAAAGAAGACATCTCACCTCAGATGAAGATGAAGTCAGTGGTAGTGAGACAGAAAGAGTTTTATTCATGGCAGTAGAAGACTCTGATAAAGAAGACTCCAAAGAAGAATATGAACAAGTCAAAGAAGAAATCGAAGAGGCAGAAGTTGACTACCGAGAGGAATTAATGTGTGCCATAGAATTTATCAGAAGAGAAAAGAAGAAAAACAAGAAACTACATGCAAAACTAGACAATAAAGAAGACACTCAAGAACGAGAACAAATGATCACAAACTTGAAGGTTCAAATAGAAGAAGATAAAAGAGTTGAAAATCACTCAAAGAACAACTATAATAAAAATACAAGATCATTGGAAGTTTGGAAGCTGAGATTGTCACATTAAGAAAGGATCTTCAAAAGAAAAATATGCAGAACAACTCAAAAGTTTTGAATGACATTATCAGTAGTCAAAAATCTCATCATAACAATTCTGGACTTGGATACAATCAGGCAGAAAAATGATCAAGCTCCAAAACAACAAAGCAAGAAACATATCCAAAAATCTATGCAAATACAATCAAGAGGATAGGAAGATCTACAAGGAAGATTACAAGGACACTCCTCCATCGAGAATATTCAGATTTCAGAATCAACAACTGACAGATAGGCCTCAGAAAGAAGAAGAATTTATAAGAGTACCTCCTTTCATAATATCTTCAAATCCAAGGTATCAAGCTATATTTTTTGGTTTATGTTATGCATGAAATAATTTTGTACATAAAGTTGTGAATTGTAGAGCTAACAATAGGAACACAAACAAAGAAGAAGTTAGAGAACAAGTTACAACATGATCGAATCTTTGAGCACTGAAGTGGAATGCTACATATGTAACAATTTTGGACACATTGCCAAAGATTGCAGAATGACAGTCCCTCCTAGAGAACCGCAATAGAATAACAACAGTTACATACAGGAACCTCAAAAAAGGACATGGATAAGAAAGAAGGATAAGTATAGAAATGAAGAATGCACACTCGCTCTACAAGATAAGCAGAAGAAACATGGTTGGTATGTTGACAGTGGGTGTTCAAAACACATGATAGGTGATAGAGACAGGTTTCCTACATTATGAAAGGAAAGAGATGGATCGGTCTCCTTCGGAAATGATGAGTCAGCCAAAATCATTGGAAAAGGCACAGTCGGAATTGGGAACAAGAATACAAAGGAAGAAAATGTTATACTAGTACAATATATGAAACATAATCTTCTAAGTGTGAGTCAAATGTGTTACCAAGGTCATAAAGTTATTTTCGATTCACAAAAGTGCGAGATAAGAAAAGAAGGTTCAGGAAAATTGATTTCTACAGTTGCAATAACTTCAAGCAACATATATGTGTTAAGTGAAATTGGAAATGAAAAGTGTTGTCTAGGAAAGGAAGATGAAAGTTGGATATGGCATAGAATAATGGGTCACATACATTTTTATAACCTTTTCAAAGTTAGAAAAAGAGAAGCAGTCAGAGAAATTCCCCAGATCACGAAACCAACCAACACTTTATGCAATCATTGTCAACAAGGAAAGAAAACAGAGACCAGGTTAAAATCAAAGGAATATTCAATGACAAGACCACTGTAAATTGTGCATACTGATCTATTTGGACCAACTACAACAAAGGTATTAAAAGGTGAGAAATAATTTATGTTATTAGTTGATTATTATACAAGAATGACCATAGTTTTATTTCTCAAGAATAAGTCAGAAGCTTTTGAAAACTTCAAGATCTACAAGGAAATGGTTGAAAATGAAATGGATTCAAAAATCAAATTCTTGGGATCTGATAATGGAGGAGAGTTCACTTCAAAGGAATTTATGGACTACTACAGTATTCATGGAATAAAAAGGCAATTATCCATTGCTAGGACACCTCAACATAATGGAGTTGTTGAAAGAAATAACAGGACAATACAGGAAATGGATCGAACCATGCTAATGGATTCAAAATTGACAGATATTTTTTGGACACAGGAAATGCATATAGCATTTCACATTCAAAACAGAGTAGTGCTCGGAAACAACACTAACAAAACTCCTTACAAGCTATGGAAAGGAAGACCAACAAACGTAAAGCACTTCAGAGTTTTTGGAAGCAAATGCTACATCAAAAGGGAAGATGGAAAAATGGGAAAGTTTGACTCTCGTGTGGACAAAGGAGTACTTGTTGGTTACTCAATTACAAGGAAAGCATACAAGTGTTAAAATATGACATTGAACAAAGTTATAGAAAGAATCAACGTAACAATTGATGAAACGGACATACCAGAATCAAAGCAAGAAGAAAATGAATCAATGGAACAACTTTTCGAAGAAGAAGAAGAAGATGAAAAGGAAGTAGAAGAGGAAGATGAAGAGAATCTGACAGAAGAAGAAGAGCAAGTTTAGAAAGTGCCTCCAAAGACACCTAGCAACGAGTACAGAAGAATCCTCCTTCATATCATATTATCGGAAACAAAGCCACAGGAGTTGAGACTAAAAGAAGAATTTGCTCACCAAAACAAACACACCTAGAACTCACATCTATGATTAAACCAACCTATTTTGAAGAGGTGAGAAAGGATGAATTTTGGAACAAGGTCATGGATGAAGAATTGGATCAAATAGAGAAAAATGACACTTGGGAATTGGTTCCAAGACCAAAGGATAAGAATGTGATCAACACAAAGTGGGTATACATGAATAAATTGAATGAAGATGGACATGTTACAAGGAACAAAGATAGATTGGTATGTAAAGGATATGCACAGGTTGAAGGAATCGACTTTGAAGAGACACTTTCCCAGTTGCCAGAATGGAATAAATCCGATTGATTTTAGCTTATGCATGCTCCAAAAATATTAAATTGTATCAGATGGATGTAAAATCAGCTTTTCTGAATGGCGAAATTGAAGAAGAAGTCTACATTGAACAACCAGAAGGATTCCGGTTGTAATAAAACACAGACTATGTGTGCAAATTAAAGAAGGCCTTGTATGGTCTAAAACAGGCTCCAAGATCATGGTACTCTAGACTGGATAAATATCTACAACAGGCAGGTTTTAGAAAAGGAAGTGCAGACAACAACCTCTACATCAAGGTAAGTCAAGGTAATATTTTATTAATTTAAGTTTATGTTGATGATATTATTTTTGGTAGTGATGATGACAGGTTAAGCTAGAAATTTGC
>SNQJ01S0108593.1:10902-25804 GCA_010110895.2 Picea sitchensis
ATATATATATATATATATCTCCTTGAGATATTTTCAGTGATTAAAACAGTGCAAAAAAGGAAAATAAGGGGAAAAAATGGTGATAATATTATGAAAGATTAAAAACACATTTTTCCTTGTTAAAATATATTTTTTAAAATATTTTGAAAATGAGAATGTTTCTATGTATAAAAATAAAGGATTCATAACATAAACATTGTATATGTCTTTAAGATGTTTCCAATGATCTAAAAATGCCTAAAAATGCCAAAAAATGGTTTTCACAATAAAATGTAATGGAAAAATTACTAAAATATTCTAAATAAATTTTAGTTGTTTACAGTGATCTAAAAATGCTAAAATTGGCTTTCACAATAAAATGTAATGGAAAAATTACTAAAATATTCCAAATAAATTTTAGTGATAGTAATTTGTTATGTAATGCAATGTTTAGAGGGATAGGACACATAGCTTGTTATATTAGAAATAACATTTCTCCTCGCATTCAACTTCATAAGATTGACCCTATCAATCAATACATTTGGATAGAAATGTATATAGAAATTTTCTATTTTGCACCTATTAATTCTACTTTTTATAAGAAAAACAATCTAGATAACAATTGTCCCTATAATAATTTAGAACAAGATATTTATAGTTTGAAAACTGAAGGTAATATCCTCCTACTAGTAGATGTTAATGCTAGGACTGCAACTAAACAAGCCACACTTTTAAGTATTGATTCCAACCATAATCCTTTATGGCTAGATGAGGACCTTGTTTTATCTAATAGCTACAAAAGAATCTTTGAAGGCATAATTGAGAATTTGTTTGGTATTGAGTTGGTTAAGCTCTAGAGCTCTCAAGACCTAATAATTTGCAATGGAGTAATGAAGTGACCAAAATCCAACCAATTGACTTTTATTCATGGGCTAGGTAGTAGTGTCGTAGATTATGTGATATCTGATATCCCAAGGGTTGGTCGTTAGTCAATTAATTCTTTACACTACCCCAAACATACAAAAACTCATATGAAGAAAGAAAGGAAAAAGGAGATCGGGTAACTATACCTCTAATCCCACGTCTAGCGATGACCTCCTTGTGCTTGGAAGTTCCACTGACTACACGCCTCCTCCCAGGGTTGACCTGCATCCAAATATTAACAAACAGAAAACTACATGCAGGCTATTCCATATACAAGTTAGGTTTAGATGTTAGAATGTCAATCATAAACCAATAAAAGTATTCAAGACACCATTATTTGGGATAGGAAAATGTAATTATTTTATTAATAACACATAGATTATACCTTTACAATCTACGTTAGCCACCGACGTTCCGCGAACCTGGTCTGAGATCCTCTTCACCAAGCTCCAAGTGCACCTTGTATGAACTTCTCCTCTCAACCTTCTGATCTCTTCTTGGGAATTGAATGGGTTAAATGGAGGAAGAAGGGGTTAACCAGGGAATGTTGAGGGAATTCCCACAAAAGGTAGCAATATCTTGGGCAAGGAGGGGAAGTGAAATCGGGCAGAGTTTCATTGTTCTTATTCTTAGATGTGTAATGGGACCCCAACACCTCCTTTTATATGAAAAAATGATGGTTATTTGGTTGGATGACGGGCTATAGCAGGTGGATTAGTTGGGAAACTACCAATATCCCGTCAATTTCAATGAATTCCTTGCAAATTTTGCAAGTATACGCGGGTTGTAATGGCACATCATGTGTATGTACGCAAGATGTAGTGGTGCATCAAGCATATGTACACGGGCAGTAATGGTGCATGGCGTGCACGTCTTCTAAACATTGGTTTTTTAAGAAGAGAAACTCAACAGTGCTTTGGAAAAAAATGCAAGTAAGAGGAACAAGGCCAGGTTTGGATGTGTAGAGCAATTTAGGGTTATAACAATAAGGACAACATTGAATAACTCTATCATAATTTTACAACTACCCTTTCTAATTATATTAACAAGTTCTATTTCTAGGTGTCCTATATAAAGAATAATAGAACAACCAACGCTTGGTATGATAAAGATTGTAAAATTGCTAGGAAAACCATTAGGGATGCTTCTAATGAGTCCTTAAAACTTGATAAGATCAATAAATACAAATCCCTAATTAAAAGGAAAAAAAGGTACTATATCAATAAAAGGCAAGAGCGACTTTCACAACTATATAAGTTTGATCCTAAGAAGTTCTCGAGCCAAATTCTAAACTGAAATACTAAAGAAAATAATAGGATTCCCTTAAGGGACTGGAATTCCTACCTTAAAAGTCTTTATGGGTTCCCTAATGCCTTGGACACCATTCCTATTGTCCCTACAAAGGAAGAATGTTTTTCTTTAGGTGACATAGAGTTCGGGGTTAAGCGGCTTGCAAATGAGAAAGCCAAGGACATTGAAGGCTACCAAGTTGAAATTTTTAAAATCGGAGGGCCTATCCTTATCCCTCACATACACAAGATCTTCAATTTAGCAGTCAAGCAGGGCTTCCATAAACCTTGGACACAAAGCCTCATTGTTCCTATTTTTAAAAATGGGGATAGAAACATTTCCTCTAATTATAGGACCATTATGGTTAGCCCGATTTTAGACAAGATTTATGGAATTATTTTGGAAAAGAAGAATAGCCTTTGGCTAGAAAGTCATGGTAAAAGATCTAAAGGCCGGGTCAGGATTAGGAGATATCATTCAACTATGTACCATCTTGTTACCTTTAGGATCATTGCAGAGGAGTTTTGCAGTGCTAAAACCAATATTTTTTGTTGTTTTGTTGACTTTAGAAAAGTTTTTGACATGGTTCCGAGGAAAAACATTTGCAATAGGTTGGAAGAGATAAAAGTTCCTCTCAAGTTGAGCGATGCTACGTTAAGTTATATCACTCATGGAGTAGTAGAGTCAAATAAACTTAAGAGGATGAAACACGCAAAATCATGGATGGTACAATTAGCAACAGGAATGAAAGGAAAGTGGTTGACTTTATTTTTGATTTTGAATTCAGTTTAGATGGTCAAAACATAAAAAACAAATCTGAATATTATGCCACTAGGATCTTATGATATGATTATCATAATAGATTGGTTGGAAAAGAACAAAGTAGTTCTAGATTGTTATAAAAATACACTTAATTATAAAAGGCGATTATGACACTACTAGGACAGTCCAAGGTATACCAATACCTGTATTAGTTAGACAAGTCACAACAATGCAATTCAAGAAATGCATCATAAAGGGTTGTCAAGTTTATGCCATCCAAATAACAAATCTATTAGAAAAAAAAAGATAAGCCTAATTTAGAAGACTTTGTTGTCCTACATGAATTCAGAGACATGCTTGTTGATGAGATACCTGAATTACCTCCTAGAAGGGAAATAAACTTCTCCATAGACCTGTTCCCTGGGTCAACCCCTATCTCTAAATCCCCTTACCGAATCATTTTACCAGAATTGACAGAATTAAAAATACAATTACAGGAATTGTTGGACAAAGAGTATATCATACCAAGTGTTTCACCATGGGGAGCATCGGTCCTCTTTGTGAAAAAGAAAGATGGTACTCTAAGATTATGTATCAATTACAGACAATTGAACAAAATGACTATTAAGAACAAATACCCCTTACCTAGGATAAATGATATGTTCGATCAAGTAGGTTAGGCCAATATTTTTTCAAAGTTGGTTTTACGATCTGGTTATCATCAAGTTAGGATAAAAGATGAGGACATAAACAAAACAACCTTTAGGAAAAGATATGGACACTATGAATTCATAGTCATACCTTTCGAACTCACTAACACACCAGGCACATTTATGTGCCCGATGAACAGTATTTTCAGGCAGTGTTTAGACAAGTTCATACTATTATTTATCGACGATATTCTAGTCTATTCTAAAACGGAGGAAGAACATGAAGAAAACTTAAGAAAAGTTCTGCAAACTTTGAGGAAACTCAAATTGTATGCTGAATTTGATAAGTGTGATTTTTATCAAAAGAGAATACAATACCTAGGACATGTAATTTCATCAGAAGGCATCGCAGTCGACCCTAAGAAAATAAAATCCATCATGGAATGGTCAGTACCTAAGGATGTAGAAGATATCTGGTCATTCATGGGAATCACTGGATATTATCGCAGATTTATAGAGGTGATTTCCAAAATAGCCTACCCTATCACATCATTACAAAAAAAAGGGACCAAGTTTAATTGGTCACAGAAGTGTCAAGATAGTTTTAACAAGCTGAAGGAATTATTGACAACTTCACCCATCTTGAAGGTACCAGACCTAGATAAAGACTTTATCGTCTGTGTTGATGCAAGTAAAGAAGGACCAGGTGGTGTCCTAACTCATGAAGGACACATGATTTGTTATGAGTCCCAAAAATTAAAATAACATGAGCAAAACTATGTCACTCATGACTTAGAATTAGTAGTGGTAATACATGCCTTAAAAATGTGGTGACACTACATTATGGCCAGAAAATCTCTATTACTGATAGATAATAGTGGTGTAAAATATTTTTTTAGTCAACTTGATCTTAATGCAAGGCAAACAAGATGGCTAGCCTTCTTAAGCGAGTTAAACTTTTAGGTAAGACATATCAAGGGTAAGGAAAATAAGGTAACAGATGCTTTAAGAAGAAGAGTCCATGGGTTATTCGAAATAAATGTCAATAGAGAAGAAAGTGATCTCGAACAGAGAATAAGGATATGAAGTCTTAACGATGAAAACTACATGAAGTTAGTGGCAGAATCACAAAACACTACAACAGACTCAGACAAACCCGATTTGATTATCGATAAAGATGGATTGTTATGATTTAAGAATAGAATTTACATACCAGATTTGGCAGAATTAAAGATAACAGTTTTGGATGAAGTGCATAAGAAACCGTATTCTGGTCATCCAGGATACTAGAAAATGATAACGACACTTAGAAAACTATTTTTTTGGCCTAACATGAAGGGAAAAATAGGAGAGTACGTGGGTAAGTGCCAATTTTGTCAGTAGGTTAAGGCCGAACACCAACATCCAGATGGCCTACTACATCCATTAACAGTGCCAAAATGTAAATGGGAGACCATATCACTAGGCTTTATTACAGGTTTTCCTAAAACTCAGAAACAAAACGAATCTATTATGGTTGTAATAGATAAACTCAGTAAGTCTGCACACTTTATTCCAATAAAGTCTACTTTTAAAGCTATAAATATCCCTGAAATTTTTATGAAAGAAATTTTTAGACTGCATGGTATTCTTGAAATGGTGATTTCGGATAGAGACGTAAAATTTACATCTACTTTTTGGAAATAATTATTTGCAGGGATAAATACTAATTTGAATTTCAGTACGAGTTATCATCCACAAATGGATGGACAAATTGAAAGAACAAACCAAATCGTGGACGACATGCTCTGCATGTATGTAAGAAGAAAGCCAAGCAAGTGGGAATACTACCTACACCTGGTAGAATTTGCATATAACAATGGGTACCAGACTTCGGCTAAGTTAATCCCCTTCGAGATACTGTATGGTAGGAAGTGTACGACTCCAATTAGCTCAGACAATCCAGTTGACAGACTTATGGTTGGACCAGAGATGCTCCAAGAAATGGAAATTATGGTAAGACAGGTACGACAAAACTTGAAAATGGCACAGGACAGACAGAAAAGTTATGCAAACCAAAAGAGAAGACACTTGGAGTTTCAAGTGGGAGATCATGTTTACTTAAAATTCAAAGCCCTAAAGAGTTCACTAAAACTCGGGAACTATGCCAATTTGGCACCTAGGTTTTGTGGGCCCTTCGAGATACTAGCTCGAATTGGACCCGTACCATACTAACTTGCACTTCCACCTAATCTAAAAATTCATAACATATTTCAGGTGTCTTTGTTGAAAAATTATGTTCATGATCCTACTCATATGATCAATTGGAACTTGATGTAGGTGCAACCAGAAGGTGAAACCCCTACGCATTTTGGACCAGAAAGAAATAGCACTTCGGAGCAAAGTCATTGCTCAGGTAAAGGTCCAATGGAAGCACTTTAGTCCTCAGGAGGCCACTTGGGAGTTGGAAGGATATTTGCGGAAATCTCATCCAATCTTGTTCCAAGAAAGGAACGAACATTGATGATAGTGTTTTATTGAAGGGGGAAAGGATGTGACATCCATAAAAATAAAGTATTTTTGAAATTTGAAAATTGTTAGAGATTTTTTCCCGTTTTTAGTAAATTTGAATTTGGAAAAGTTTTGCCATTTATGGCAGTTCCAAATTTCGAATTTGATAAATTGTAATTAATTATTATCTCTATTGGGTAGAGACCTGATTTGACCCAAATAACTATTTGACTATGACACTTGTATGTAAACAAATTATTGTTGTATTTATTGCAGGAGTACAAATGGAACAACCATGTTAAATCTAGCTGACCATGACTCCATGAGTGGGGAACATGTTGGAACTACCTCTCGAATGATTGCTACAAGTGGAAAATCAAGTATTTGGCCATTGGAAGCCCATGAAAATTAGGGATTTGGCCATTGACAGCCCTTGAAAACTAGGGATTTAAAAAGATGTGAAAATTTCCAAGGGAGGGAAAAAGACCTAGTCAAGAATATTGTTTGATAAATAGCATATGTGAGGAGGTAGGATGCTACCTAGTATGCTGGAAAAATAGAACTATTGTGTACTTGTTGTTATGAACATTGAATATTAAGTGTGAGGCAAGGAGAGAAATGGAGATAGAGGAAAACATTGTTGAAGAGGATATTTCAAGTTCGCCCTCATGGATTCATGGTCAGGCTAAGGGGAGAACTGAGCAAGTAATTGGTTGTCTTGTTCTACAGTTGGGAGGAATGTGGTTGTTCCCTTTGTCTTCCTGCGAACTGGTTCAAATATGTTTACCTACTTTTACTCTGTTTAATAATTATATGTCTGCTATGATGCATTTGCTAACTCTGGAAGATTATACATAGGATGTGATGCATTTGCTAATTTTGAATTAAAATGTCTTCCATCTCTGTCAAATGGTTAACCACCGATGTAGTGTATCCATTAGATTCGAATTGATAGAATAACCTGAATGAAAAAGAAAATTGTTTGAGTGTATATAAAACTATAGGATACCTTACAAACATAATCCTGAATGATTCATTACAGTTGGATTAAATTCTGGATGGATGTTAGAAGTCTCCCTTTAATTGTTATGACAATTTTAAGGTTTATGTATGGTTAAACTCTAGAAGTAATCACTACTGTAAACTAGATTACTACTATACGGAAATAGTTGTAGGAATTTTCTTCCAGTGCATCGAAGATTCCAGTAATAGAAATATTTGAGTATTTAGAATGGAAACCAAAACTATATATAGAGCATTTATATTTCAGTAAGGAGTTATATACAGAGTCATGATATTAGTTGGTGTTGTATTTATATACATGTATTGCTACTGTAGTTGTGATCCATTGTGGTAACGAGACCAACATATAAATGTATGATTTTATAAGAAACGTATATCATTTGTAGTAGTAATCGAATTTAATCTAGACAATAAACTATTGTTTCCAAGCCACTAGATCCAGTCACGACAAGGGAAAATTTAAGATAAATTAACCGTGAAAATTCCCAAGCATAATTTTGGGAATCCCCATCTGTCTTGCAATCATATGCATCTTAGTATATTCAAAGTTTGTGGAGAAACTTCAAGAGATCTGGAAACAAATTCTAGGAATACTATACTCATTTATATCTGAACGATATGAATTATAATAACAAGTAAATCATCTACAGTCTAGGGTGTTTATAATTAAACTTCCCTATTATGACAACAATGCAAAAATAGAAGATTTTCTTAAAGGACAAATTCAGAACAATACATGTATCGCAAGCATTTAATCAATTCAGTAAACTTCACAGTTATGTGAATAATCCAGAGTAGGTAATTAAAAGTCATTTTATAATTCCAAGCATAGATATAAGACAAAGTTGCAAAACTTAAAACCTATCTAATACTGCGCCATAGAGTCTTGGTTTTAAGTACATCTGGTATAACAGAAGAGAAAAATAAATTGTTCAACCATGACTCAGTAAAGTATTTTCCCCTTTAAGTCCCTTAAAAGAAATTGTAGAAATAACCAGACGGGTAGGAAGTGGCACTTCTCTACCCACAACAACCATACACTAGAACAAATTTATCCCATTCGATAGACTTGAGATACTATTATTTTTTAAGAGGATGGTAATAGGAACCTGAATACCTCTTGCTTAAAGAGATGACCTAAGTTCCAAGAATGACGAAGGCACCCAACCTGTAGAGAGACTGAGAAGATTTTGTTAATATCAATTAACCAATAGAATACTAGTAAGAAAAGAATCCAATTCATAAGTGAATCTGCAGACTTTACTTAGCTCGTGATTTCGGAAGTAGACTCTACCTCCTCCTCGTATCCATGAATAGGTCGCTGAACTTGAAGAGGTGGAAAGGGAAAAGAGTCGCCTGATGGGTAACTCACAATTAAATCAGAGGCCCGATCATTAGTTGTAACCAATAAAGTTTTCCATTTGTTTTCAGAACAGTGAATAAACTCATGCTAAATACGATTTATAATAAATATTGCACTCTATTAAAATGCATAATGGGTGGTCACCTCTTCTTTTATCACAGTATAGGAGTGTTTAACCTATGGGAGAAACAAAGTTGATAGACTCTTGGACAACACAAAAAAACTCCCCTCTGGAAATAGTATCCTTTAAAAATATTAACAATCTGGGTCATACATTCAAGACGGCCGAACTACGGATGAGGGTAAAACTCAGACGAAACTCAGGAATTAGGGATAATTGTATACCACAGATGACAAAAGGAAAAAAATGAAATCTCATATGATATTTATACACGTTACAAAATAGCCATATCGGTTGTGATTACCTAGGCCACCCCTTTCTGTCCCGTTAGATGATACCGTGGTGGATTACAAAGGATAATGGATCCAAATAATTTAACCTTAGTTATACCCTATTCCAATGAGCCATTCGATACATGGAGAGAATTGGCACAAGACAGAGCCGAGAGAACTCAATAGAACACTCTTTGTTACGATAGAATACACCCTATGCCCTAGACAAAACCATAGGGAAGGGTCAAGATTGGAACGGTATATGACGAGGAACCTCCCAATTGGGAGCGGAGTCCAGTTTTCCACTATGGATGACAACCATGAAAGCTCACTCAAACGTAGAGAATACTAATAACCTAAATCTTGCAAGCAATCGTTTATCAAAATAATTTGTTAAGAAGTTTACAGTCCAAACATAGATAAATTCTGTATAATCCCGATAGATATCTTGGAGTTATCAATGAAAAGATATTACCTCGTTTAAAATAGTTTTCCAGTCGGAGGGGTTCGTTGAATGCATATCCACCAGGTTGGATCATCATCATAAGCGTAGGAACCTCAGGGAGAACCCTTGAGCATAGTCGTTGGATACATAGAGCCAACTTTGAGAATGAGAAGTAACCTCCAAGGACCCAACTACTAGAGATTAAAGGCAGTCTGTACCTATGCGCTGTGGTTAGGGAAAGGTGGCGAAGTCCCAGCGGGCACATTAAACCTTGCGACGGTTCCGAGGGCATACATTCAAGAAGCCTTAAATGCTTTGACAAAGATTTTCTTTACACCACCTTAACCGTATCCAAGCTAATCCTGCCTCAGTGCATTGGAAATCAAATTTGACAAAAAGTATGGATTATTGTTTGTTTCTTAATCTTAAATTTAGTTAGGGTTCTGTTTTGTTTCATCAATCCGTGTTAAGTAAGGAAAGGCGTCAGGACAAGAATTAGTTCGGATGGGATGACAATTATATATGAGTGAGTAATACGTATAACTAGCCTTAACTACCACCTTCCAAGTCATAACGCTTGCACATAATGATGGTCATTGTGATAGTAATGGGTCTATAATTTCCCTGTCACACTAAAACTGAGAAAACGTTTTGTCATTTCAGAGTTAAGGATGCTCATTCTTTATCACTCTCCATGTAATGTGCCTTACTTGCGCAAATCAGATTTAGTGGAATATAACCATTATGCATTTTCACTTTTAGTAGTGAGAATGTCCATAAGGATATAGTTGGGCTAAGGGTAATAGTGTAGACTATGATACGAGTGATTATAAAATATTCATAATCCAATTTAATCTACTAGTTAAGGACTTAGTGAAATCCTTCCCCTTTAAGACTTAAGTAGGGATAAGGTCTGTTAGTAATCAGTAATTAAACGATTTCTGGTAAGCCCTAATGTTGAAAGGAAGAAGTATATGATTTCCCATGTAGTAAGATTGAAACCAGATATATCTTTACTTTGAGAATTAATGACATAATTTTTTTTTATATGGCAAATTTGGGAAACATTACAGACGAGTTGTATTTTGACCCTTTCTTTTTCTCTTTCTATTGACATATTTCTCAACCACCATATCTGGCTTGTACACACCATTGAATGGGTGTGTACTTGTAGCATACCAATGCACTTCAATTGCAATAACATTAGCATTTTATTTCTCAATATTTATAACCTTTCCTATCCAGAATAGATAACCATGTGGATCCTCAATCGCTAAAACTGCAATCATTCTACCCTCCTTAATATCTTGTACTGAACCCATGTAAAGGTCTTCCATGGCTTCATGTTGTGCACGTGACCTTCATGAACCAATATACATTTCTCTTTCCTATGCTTGTGTAATCTCAATACCACCTTGAGATTCTTGAACTTCAACAATGTTTGTTTCTTCAAATTCATTTGGCATATTTTTTGGCCAATGAAATGGAGCCCTCAACATTGTATCTTCATTTGTTGAGCTTGAAATTATGTCACTTTGACTATTGAAAAAAGACTCCCACCAAACAAAATCAGCAACATCAAAGTACTCATATGTATCCTTAATGGACTTTTTAATTTCTTCGAGACATTCTGAATAATCTACATCTCTATTATGCCTTCGTGCATTATGGATTTCAAGAACTGGTTGTAAAAATAATAATTTTGATGCAAAAATTAGACGATCTAGAATGAACTTCAAAAATGATAAACCTGATGAAGGCCCTCATTCAGTACTAGTTGAATACGCCTTTCCCCATATAAGTGTTTTCCCTTCATTTTTTTTCAAACAAAATTGATGTTGGAAGCTAATTTCATTAAGTTGGTCAATACATTTTTCTTCACCATGTGATCCTTGAATAAATCTTCGCATGTCAGCGGCTTCTTCTAATATATGAAAAATAGGCTATGGAATGTATGCTTTTCTGATACATTCAATCAATTATGGTAGACTTCCAACATTTTTCCTCTTCAATGTTACAAAAAAATGACTAAACATTTGATCAATATGATCATGAGTGTTTCCAACAAGAAGGAAACTAACTTTCACCTTTTGAAAGATTCCCATTTCAACAAGCATTCTTATATATCCAAACACAATTTGATTTTTCTTTTCACGATTAGTGTTGTCCAACTGTAGATAGAGAACTTGAGGAATATTTCCAGACCAGTGAGTGAGCACAAGATGAATTATGGCGATGGTCAGATTTTCATCATGGTGAATATTTGGAGCTGTGAAGTAAACTCTTGGACACATTTTTCCATTGAAAACCATACAACCAACCAAGTGAAACTGAATGAAATTCTCTTCTTGTAAATTTTTGGGTGTACGGAAAAAATGTGGTAGAAGTGTTTTCTTTTGGTCCATGCCATCAATTATCATACCTAAATATATGTTTGGAGCATCATAACACTTCTTACGATGTTTGTACAACTTTTGTATTTAACTTGATTGTTGATTATGATGTTCTTTAAGTGCTTTGATTATGGAACTTACACGTGACATAAAATGGAAATATTGATCATATGTTTTCATAGTTGATAACTATTCAATTTATAAAAAAAAAATAGTAAATACGTACCTCTTTCGGCCCCTTTAGATTTATCTCTTCTTGACTTAAGAGTATCACATATACTACAAATCCCCATCCTTGAATTCTTAGGAATATAGACATTGCTGAATTGTTTCTTCCATATTCTTGTAAAATATGCATATGTAATCAAATTATCCTTTCATTTAACTTCTTCAACATATCCTTTGTACAAGTTAAGATTTCCCTCCTTGAAAAATTATCTGGAATATGTATTGTGTCTCTATGTGGCATACACTCTCCATGTTTGGAAACGAAATCACGCATCCATGACAATGTAGTGTTTTTGAATGGCCCACTCTCTTATCCATGATGTACCTTTGAATAAAATGATGGATCTTTTTCCAACCTTGTCTGGATTCTTGATAGACCAAGATTACCAATTGAGTGAATTTTTTTGAAAGCCTTTCTGCAAAGTAAAATATTCCCAATGCGATAATCATATACTATATTGGTGGATATCATGCACCCCGTCAAATATGAATTTTTCATGCTCTTATTGATTGCCAAATATGTCTTCCTTTTATTCAAGGCATACATGTAGTACATGCTTTTCAAGCAATTATTTTGACAACATTCACTTGAAATCAATTATTTTATGGAAATTGATTTAGTGAGAAATTATTTCATAGACCTTGTATAACTACAATGCTTTGGATCAATATGAAAGGTCTAATCTTGGTCCTAGACACAATGTTTCTTTGCAATGTCTCCACTATTTCATCATCCTCACTAGAAGGTTTTTCCTTATCACCACAAGGAGTATCAAGCAAAGCATTGTGAGGAGAGTGAACTAGAAAATGTCGATCACCTTCATTTGTTGCAACTAAATGTTTGAGAACATCATCATCAACATAATCATTTGGATAAAAATAATCATCAACATAATCATTTGGAGAAAAATAATCATCAACATTATGTCCACAATTGAAATAATCATCTTCATTGCTTTCAAAATCCCCACTTGAGTGAAAATTTCCACCATCTTTCTTAGTGCCTTGAAAACCTTCATCAGTATCTTGAAAATCCTCACTTGGAGAAAAATCAACATAAACGTTGTTTCTTTTTAATTTATCACTCGGGAAAGAGTGACCACCAATGGCGTTATCATCTTTGCTACTTTGAAACTCACTACTTGAAAGATATTCTTCATCATCCTCATCCTCATTACTAACTTCAATATCCTCACCTGGAGGAAAATCTTCATTATCCTCATCGGTACCCACAAAATCCTCACTTTGAGGGAAATCATCAGCACCAACATTGTTTCTTTTAAATTCCTCATTCAAGAAAGACTATCCAGCATTGTCATAATCGTCATCATTGCTTTTAAAGTCCCCACTTGGGGGAAATTCTTCTCCATCATCATTTGTGCCTTGGAAATCCTCACTTGGAGGAAACTCTTCATCAGTACCTTCAAAATCCTCACTAGGAGGAAAATCATAATCACCAACATTGTTGTCTATAAATTCTCCACTCGGGGAATTTGGTCCACCATTGTCATAATCATCTTCAATGCTTTTAAAATTTCCACTTGAAGGAATTTATCCATCATTTTCATTGGTGCCTTGGAAATCTTCATCGGTACATTCAAACTCTTCACTTGGAGGAAAATTATCATCCCAATTATTTAAACGTTGATCATAGTCTCCACTTTGACCTACATTTTGATTATTTTCATTACTATTAAACTGTTGACTAGATTTATCACCATCATATTGCTCCTCTTCATCATCGATGCCTCCAAAGTCCTCTTATTTAGGAATTTCATGAGGAACATGTTGAATAAAATTGCTTGCACCATGATCAAAATTATGACTAGCTAAAAAATACAACGCCTCATTTGCATTACAAACATTCCTATGGCATTTCCTAGTCCCAACAGAAGAGGTATGCGAAGAATTTGTTGATGTCTTAGAAATACAATTTTCTTTATTTGATGAAGCCATCCCTTCTCTCTTAGAACATAGAATTATTGAAATGCTCACCGTCCCTATGACATTATAATAACATGTATAATGAGCTTTTCCCTCGAAATGCCCCCCCCCCAAAAAAATAAATATAATTTTCCTCCAAAATTTTCCCCCCAAAATTCCACCCCAAAATATTCCCTCCAAAATTTCCCCCTCAAATTTTACCCTCCAAATTTTCCCCCCAATTTGTTTTACTTATTTTCCCTTAAAAATTAAAAACAATGTTTACTCTTTTATTTTGTTATTTACATGTTATATGCTTATCCCACATTTATTAAACATATTGATGATACATATAATTTTAGGTATATATGTAGACAATATACTTAATTTTTTTTTATCCCACATTGGTTGTACTAACATTAATTTATATCATCTATGTTATATATACACAGTCTTCTTTTATCTGTTATATCCCATGGGATGGTGCCCTAGCCGCAGGGGAGCTAGGGTGATGTCGGGCATCACCCTAGCCCCTGGACTATGCCTTAGCTATGGGGGGGCTGGGGCGATGTCGGGCATCGCCCTAGCCCCCACGACCAAGCCCCGGGCACACCCAGGGCTTGGTCGTGGAGGCTAGGGCAATGCTTGTATAACATAGTTATATGTTATATCAACATATAACATATAACATATAACATATAACATATAACAATGTTATATGTTATATAACATATAAAAATATAGTTATATGTTACATTACATATATATCTAATCAATGCTATAGTTTTTTTAGTTTTTTTACATATATATAACAATTAATTTTTATAATCAATGTTATGTTTTTTAGTTGATTATAATGTGAAAGGCCTAATTTATTTTTTTATCTTAATACAGGAAAATGTCGGGAAATAGATTATCTCTCAATATATTTGGATCACGACCTATAATAATGGCATCAAAAATTGCAACTGGAACCTCCATGAATGTTAGGCAACAAAATGATAGATTAACACCTCAGCTATCAAGGGCAATGAAGAAT